>JAQMYL010000002.1:9263799-9297295 GCA_030014365.1 Clarias pachynema | reverse complement strand
TGATAGTTCTCTGCCAATGTTAACTAATGCAGAGTAGACGCGGCTTCCCCCGACCCAAGATGGCGGCGATGTTGACGTAATGCTTAGAGGCCCAAGGCGACATCTAGTCAGTATATATATCTATGGGGCATTTGTAGCAACTGAAAAAATCAAGGACATTAAGTTTCGCTTTGGATTGTCTTTTTATATTGGAAATTCAGCATCAGTAGGTTGTGAAAATTACATCTATCTTTATAGTAAATAAATACAGTGGTATTGACATACATGTAATTATTGCCAAAAGTATTTAAATATTTTTTATGAGAACGTTTTATTGACATTCTCAGTTATTTTTAAATAATGACAGAATTATTTAATTATTTATATTTTCTTGACATATATGTAAATGGTGCCTGCTTTAATTTTTATTTATTTTTTAAAATTTTTTTACAAAACCAAAATAACAGAAACGGACTGGAGTGTTTTCGCTTCCTCCTTTTCAAGATCACGTGAGTGCGTTTGTGTCGCGCGCGCTGCCAACCTCTCTCTATTATTATTATAATATATATTTTTAACAATAATCAGATTTTTCAAAAACCCTTTGCCATCCAGCGCTGCCAATTAATACAAAATGACAAATCCCCCAAATATCCTCGGGTTTCTTGTGCTTTTTAATAATCATGCATATAGAAGGACAGTAATGTTTAAAAAAAAAAAAAAAAAAAAAAATGCACCTTTGTAATATTTGTGGACTTTTATTTTTTGATTTCCGGTACAAACAGGAAGTGTGGTCCAATCAAGTAGCCGCATTATACTGGTGGGCGGAGTTATTTCGCGAGCAACAGCTGTATCCTGCTTCACCGTCCTTTGAACTCCTTTTCTTTCGCTTTAAAAACAATAAAGCTGCAAAGAAGTAAACAATGGACGACCGGGTGAGTTTGTAGAGGTCAGGAGCCGTGATTGAGACCAGCAGCGTGTGTGCTGGGAGAAGAGCTGGGTGAGTGTTTATAGAGATATATATAGAGATGTATATAGAGATTTGTTTTTACACCTGCATTATTGTTTTTATACTTTCTGCCATCGTGATTGACAGTCAGTTAGACTTTAAAGAATAAACGTGTCACATGATCAGCTGAGGAGGGTGACACTGTAGGGAGAGATTCAGTGCATTGTATTTACAGCTCGTCACTGGAGATATGTTTAGCACTGATAAGAGAGACGCATTAAGTGTGTGTGTTGCTATTTCTGTCTGGGCTTTGTTTGTCTCAGTGCCCGGGGTTTTACACAGTTCAAACTGTCCCCCTTTATATGTCCTTATCATAATGGGACAGTCCCGGGGTTCATTTACCTCACGTGACCCCATGCTCGAGGTTAAAATCCTCCTTGACTGCTTTTGTTTTCCAGATCATACCTTTCATTATCACATTACTTCTGATAACACAACCCTCCAACTGTACCCAGGATTGGGACCAGCAAAGCATCCAGTGACTGGGAATTGAACCTGGGCCTTCTGAGAAACCTACAACTGAGCCCCCAATGTTCAATGTTTTCAAATTTATATATTTTTCAGTATTTGCTTTCAGTGTCGCAGTAGATAATCCAGTTTCGTCACCTCTTTTGAGGGGAAAGTGAAGAAGTCGCCATTTGATGCTATGCGTTCTTTTGTCCATCATTGGCTTGTCAAGATCATCTGGATATCACAATGTTACATGAAAGAGGAAGCTTTCCTGAACACACTTAGAATAGAGTAAGGATGTCCTGAAAGTTCTCAGGGTTTAAGAACCCTGTTAATTTTTTCCTAATAACTGTTTATAACTTTATGTAAAAAAATAACATCCTCTGTGTGAATCCAAGTTCCCGCTCAGAATGAACTCACTGTCAGCCAGTGTTGTGCATGCAATTGCACTTTGAATCCATTACTTTTAATGATCTTTGTCCTATATGTTTTCCTGGTGCACCATAGCACTTGCATGCCTTCGCTCATTCTAAAAGGTTAGCTGAGAAACCACAAAAAAGGAAACTTTTATTAGCTGGACCTTTTTAAATTTTAATTCGACTGGATATTCCGCTGTGGCGACCCCTTGTCGGGAGCAGCCGAAAGACCAACAACAACATCCCTGCTCTAGAGGCTTATACAGTGAATCGCTCTGTGATAGTGTCATTCTTCACCAATCATTTGCTTTCACCAATACCATGCAGCCCTGGTTCAAACCAAACCTCTAAAACAAATTAGACAGTATACAATGTCAAATTATATCTTTATAGTAAATAAATACAGTGGTATCGACATGCAGGTAATTATTGCCAAAAGTATTGAAGGAAAAAATTATATTGTGATGATAATTTTTTCTAATGACATTCTCAAAAAATTTTTACAAAACCAAAATAACAGAAATGGACTCAAGTCTTTTGCTTCCTCCTTTTCCAGATCATGTAAGTGCGTTAGTGTCACACGCGCTGCCGAGCTCTCTCTATTATTATTATTATTATTATTATTATTATTTGTAACAATATTCGGATTTTTCAAAAACATTTTAAAACAAATTACCCAGTATACAATGTCAACTCGGACCTACACTGTGCCCTCGCACCTCCAGGGTCAAGCGTCTATGGGTCTGTGTGCGTGTCATTTGCGTGTCCTCTCCGTACTTGGTGGGTTTCCTCCCACAATCCAAAGACATGCAGATTAGGATAATTGGCATTTAAAATTAGCCTGTAGTGTGACAACGAGTGCGTGAGTGTGTGCATGCTTGTGCCCTGCGATGGACTGGCACCCCGACCAGAGTGTTTCCCGCCTTGTGCCTCAAGTCACCTGGGATAGGCTACAGGTCTCTCCTGACCCTGTGTAGGATAAGTGGTGTAGAGAATGAGTGATGAACTTGGACCTAATGTGTCCTGTCTGTGAGGGGTTCAAAACTGGTGCAAAAAGTCTAAAGGACCTGTTTTAGAGCAGGTAACTGTCCTGAAATCTGGTCAGCACATAGAGAAAATTCAATCACACACTTGTTTTAGTTGCGTATGTATTTCTTCTAGAAACAAGCACTAAAAGAAGAACTTTAAATATAAATAGTTTACAATATATATTATTGTTGTGTTTTTTTTTTTTTTTTCTTACAAAAAATCTTCACAGAATGGAATTAAAAATAAGGATAGTCAGATAAAAAAGGGAACCAGATGTGGTATCAGTGGTATTATGTATTTTATGAATTTTTTTCTTTTGTTAGAAATGGACCCATTTGCTCCTGGATCCCCACCTTCTTCTCCTACTGATTCCATCTCTCTAGCGTCTCTCGTGTCTGGACACACCCATCGCAACACTTCCTCCTTGGCAACACCAGGCTCTTCTTCTCGGGTGTCTCCTCCTTTACATCCACATTCACAAACGGGTCGCTCCCAGCTAAATGCAGCTAGCGTCGCATCTGAAGACAGCCCACCTGGTGGATCTTCATCTCCTGCAGGTAGAGCTGCACTTCACATACTTTCAGTTTTGTAGTTTTTGGGTTTGGCCAATCACTGCATGTGTGGTCACATGCACAAGCATATGCAAAAAGGACATTTAAATCAGGACGCAAAGCTAGACCTCATTCTCACACACACTCCTAGTTCCTGTATTATAACCAGAGCTGAAGCACAGGACGTAGCGTACACTGTACACTGATAGCATGATGATGTGTTTGACAGCAGGCAAGAAGCTTAACAGTTTTTTTTAAAAGACAGTGGAAACTGTACAATGTGATAATGATAAATGTTAAATGTCTGTGTGCTATTTTTTTCCATTTATTCTCCTAGGAGACATTCCAGAGGAGCTAGACGTAGAGGAACTTAAGCAGAGGGCTAAGAATGGAGATTCCAAAGCACAGACTGAGGTTAGAATAACACATATGCAGATAGGCACGTGTCCATTTACTTGTGTAAGGTACAGATCCCTACAAAAAGATTAATTGTAATTGCTTTTGAATTGTAATAATGACCTAGTACTTAAACAGCCATCAGAAAGGCATCTGTTTGATAGTAGAGATTTAAAAGGCTGGTCAATTTCTTTCGTCAGATCGGCAGGTATTACTTGAGACTCTCTGAACATGAGGATGAAGAAGTCAACAGTGTCACAGCAGTAACATGGCTCTTACAAGCAGCAAAAAATGGAAGGAGGGATGCTGTGAAACTTCTACAGTTTTGCCTGCGTGAAAGAAAAGGTACACCGAATACCACATGTTATTAAATTATAATTGCAGTCAAGAAAAACACATTGTAATGTAATGTTTTCTTCAACTGAAATACACTACCTGGCCAAAAACAATCAGTGTTTAATATTTCCATCACGCAAAGAAAGTATAAAATTACAGAGATGGGTAAAGAATTGTCTAATACATTTTTAAAACCTAGAAGGATAGTGCTCAACCATCAGATTTGCTAAGGAAATCTGCTCATAATCAGAGATCACTTAAACACCTGGTGAAGTTTCATTGTAAAAATTGTAAAAATTATGGAAGAAATGAGGGCTGTGTTTAATAGTGAAAGCAAGCGCAATTCCATACGCATGTAATGTGATGTGACATGAACTCACAATATTGGATAGCATATCTAAACCGCTGTGTGGCCATAAGAAAAGCACTCGTTAGTAAAAGCTAATCAGAAAAAGCACTTCAGTTTGTTAGAGAGAAAAATGATTGGAGCAATGGAAAAAGGCCATGTGGGCTGATGAGTCCAGATTCACCCTATTCCAGAGTGAGGGGTGCATCAGGGTAAGAAGGGAAATGCATAAAGTGGAATTGCCATGCAGTGCCGGTCCCAAGCCCGGATAAAATGGGAGGATTGCGTCAGGAAGGGCATCCGGCATAAAACCTGTGCCAAGTTGTAGTGCGGACTGGATACTCCGCTGTGGCGACCCCTTGTCAGGAGCAGCCGAAAGACCAACAACAACATATTATATTATATTATATTATATTGTATTGTTACTGGAAAGTAAATGCTCCATCCTTTTCATAACCAGCATGCCTGCCCTGTTGTGTGTTATTCTTTACTTGCTATGCATATATTAACATGCATATAAATACAATATAAAACAGTAAATAGTTTTCTATTTCTATTTCTCCATGCATTTTACAGCCACATTCGTAAAAGCTTGCTTCTTATTGACCTTATTCTTACTCTTACTTTAAGTGATCTTTTTAAATACTCAAACCAGCCCATCTGGAACAACCATGCCGTAGTTAAAGTAACGACGATTCCCCATAAAATATACTTTATTCCCCATCCTGATGTTTGATGTGAACATTAACTGTAAGTTCTTGACCTGTATCTGCATGATTTTTACGCCACATGTTTGGCTGGTTGCATAACTTACCATATTTAAGCAGGTGTACAAATAAAATTCAGTTGAATTGAATACAGGTGTTCCTAATAAATTGGATGTTTTACTTTAGTCCTTCCACACAACTTCTTGGTATAGTTGTTTAGAATTCTGCACTGAATTATATAACTTTTTTTGAAGGCATCACAGCTGAAAACAGAGAGGAGGTATGCACCTTGGCATCCGAGTCACGTTTTGAACGTACTGTGAGGAAAGCAGCTCTCTGTATGTACTGGAAACTCAACCCAGACAAGAAAAGAAAGGTTTCTACTGCGGAACTGCTGGAAAACATTAGCCACTACAGTTCTGAAACAGGTAAATTTCATACATGGCAATGGCGTTCTAGATTCTACTAGCAATTCTACAGTTATGGTGATGATATCCTTTTTGCTCCTCTAGATGGTGCCCCAAACAACACACTTTCAAGTTCAGGTCAGAAACAGAGGAAGGTCTTAGAACGTCTTGTCTCCAGCAGTGGTATGACTACAAACTGTGAGGTTTTTGGAAAGCTTGCATTAAAAAAAAAGGGTTACATCATGATGCTTTGTATTTATATCTTTGTAGGTAACCAGTTTGTTGGCATTGAGGATTTTGTTGAAAATGCTAAGCTTTATGCACAAGGTATCTCACCATCACCAGTTTTTGATGCGGCAGTAGATGATGATGATGTTGACGATGATGATGAGGACCCTGTGAAGAACCCAGATGAGTTACCTTTGCGTCAGAAGGTATTAAAAATACAATTAAAAAAAAGAAAGATCTTGAGTAAGTCTTCATAAGGGTGACATTTTGTGGTTGTCCTCTGTTTTCTGTGATGCTGTAGATACTAAAGTTTCCCCTTCATGCTGTGACTGAGGTAAAGGAGGTGTTGATCGACTGGGCTTCCCGAGCTGGAATGCAGTGGATCAGCGTCCTAATCCCGACTCACCATGTCAACACTCTGATTTTCTTCTTCATCATCTCCAACCTTACTCTGGACTTTTTCCTTCTCGTCATTCCACTCGTCATCTTCTACCTCTCATTCCTCTCGATGGTCATCTGCACATTAAGGGTTTTTCAGAACAGCAAAGCATGGGAAAACTTCAAGACCCTGACAGCCATGTTGGCTCATTTCGAGCCAGGTTTGGACCTTGAGCAAGCCGAGTCCAACTTTACCTGGACTCATCTGGAGCCTCACCTGTACTTCCTGGTCTCTGCGGTTTTCCTCATACTCTCGTTCCCTGTGGCAGATAAATCTTGGCTGCCTTGTTCTGAACTGGCCACGGTGGCTGTCTTCTTCACTATAAGCAGCTACCTGAGCTTGCGTCCAGCTGCGCAGCAACATGCTAGGCTAGCCCTCCTTTCACAATTTGCCTCTGCAATTTGCTCTTTCACTAATGAGCTGATTGGGGGTAGGGTGGGCCAACTTGTTGGAGGGTCATGGTTTAGCGTGTCAATCTGTGATTGGTTGGTGTTGCATATGAGCGTGCCTTGCATTCTCTACCTTTACCTCCTGTACTTGTGTGTCCGCATGGGCACAACACGAGGGTGGCAGGGGTCTTACAGCATGCTTCTGCCCTACCTGCTCTGTTTCACATGGTGCGAGCTGTCTGTGACGCTTCTGCATGCGTCCACTGCACTAGGACTCATGCGCACAGCTGTGGGCTACCTACTTTTCTTTTTCGCCTTGCCTGTACTTTCACTTGTGCTGGTATCTGCACTATTGGTGCAGCTCATACAGTGGTTCCTTGCTCTGGAGCTGGCCAAGATGGCAGTGACTGTGTGTGTTTGTGTGGTGCCGGTTTTGCTGAAGTGGTGGACTCGTTTCAGTGTGTCACCTCTTGCTGTAATTCGATCTCTGAGACGCAGTAGCATGGTTAAACTGATCTTTGTTTGGATCTCTGCTTTGCTTCTCTTCAGCTGGTTCTATGTGTACCGTTCTGAAGGCATGAAGGTTTATAATTCCACTGTTACCTGGCAACAGTACAGTGAGTTGTGTGGCCCTCGTGCCTGGAGGGAGCGCAACATGGCACACACACAGATCCTCTGTAGTCATCTTGAAGGCCACCGTGTGACCTGGGAAGGTCGGTTTAAATATGTCCGTGTGACAGATATTGAAAATGGAGCACAATCGGTCGTCAACCTCTTGCCTGGCTTCATAGCAGACTGGGTCCGATGCCTTTACGGAGAGGAGTACCCAGCCTGTGACGGCTCCCAACCACAGCCAGATTTACCTCTTTGCAAGCTCAGAGCATTTGCAAATCACAAGTGTCATGTGAAACGGTTTGACCGCTATAAATTTGAAGTGACCATGGGTATGCCCCTTCAGGATAAAAAGGGCAGATGGGTGCAAGAACCTGACGATGATGCAACCAAAGACATAGTGCTCCGGGCAAGTAATGAATTCCGTGGTGTGCTCTTGGCCCTCAGTGCAGGCAGTGTTGTGGAATTCAGTACCGTTCTGGAGGGAAGGCTGGGCAGCAAGTGGCCAGTGTTTGAGCTGAAAGCACTTCACTGTAGGACTTGTACCTCACCTTTGATACCTACAAAACGGCAAGTCAAGATCGAGCCGGACTGGAGGGGTAATGTCCGTAACGCATTTGCCTTTGCGTTCAACTTCCTCTTCCATCCCCTGCTCACTGCTGAAGTAGAAGATGCTGTGTCTTCAGAAGCTGGATAGTAAACTTTTTATAATTTTATATCAGTTTGATAACCAAGCGTTGTATAACAGGAGTTATTCAGGGCCTGTCACCTTTTCTCACAAGAATTGGAAGAGATATCCATTGTTCGCCTGTAGTCATAGAGTACTGAGATATCAAAATATGTGTAGTTTGAGAACTAGGCTACTCTGTCTGGATTAAATGTGAAATCATTATGGGATTCTTACTCAGAATGGTGGCCAAGTGGGGGTGAACTTTCAGTGACTTTGTGGCATGTAAGTAATGCCCATTCAAATGAAAATGATTTGGTGGTTCCAACAGAGAAATGTAGTCTAAATGCCAAGGCTCCTTATTTCAATATAATAGTGTAGACCATCTGTATCTGATCTTTAGTCAGTTTTAGTCTTCCATTGACTATACTATTTTGTGTTCCTCTTGCTTGGTTGGATCAAAACCTGCAGCCATGCTGGAAATGCAGGCAAAACGTAACCTTTTGCAGACTAACGGAGGAAGAAGACTGAAAATTCTATAGATTCTCCATTTATTTAGGCAGGAGCTCATAGTATTGTAAAGGAGCTTATTTATGGCCATATTCTCATTGTCTGGCCTTTTTGCTGGACTGAACACTATTTTCAGTGGAAAATTACTATTCACAAAATCATTTAGTCCAAGACTAAAGAAAATGTAGTACAACTTATTATATTTGTTTCATGTACAAGTGTGTATGAATGGGTGTTGGAAAGAGGAACATTGTAAACCTACAGAAACCAAAATTCCAGAAGGTACTATAAAGTAAACCATGAGGGAACATTTGAAAAATGTGTTTAGCGTTGTGTAAAATTTGGATATAAAATGTCACATTCATCATTTCAATCATGGGATTTTCTTCCCATCTCACAAAAACATGACCGATTGGAAGCTTTAAATTACCCCCATTTTCACTATAGAATAGTGACAAAGCACTAACAGACCATGATTAGGAATTACAATTTCAAAACAAAAACATCTTAAAAAATCTTATTAAACTATATAATATTTATTTTTGTGAATTGTTTGCAGTGTTTTAAACATTAATTTGGGAGTTAGGTTAAAATGTATATATTTTTGAATAGAGATCTTCATCATCATATTGTTGTTATTATTGTTATTATTATTATTATATGGATGTTTTTTTTTTTTTTTTTATATATAGCTTATCTGTGATTTCCTCTTCTATGTGCGTAAAACCACCACAGGGCATTCAAGTAGTTATGGTACTGTGCTTGATGAGCTTTTTGTTAAATACGTGTAAATTATATTTATATTACACAGTTGTAGTAGTAGTAACATACTACTTACTGTATATTGGGATTGCCGCACATAGGATTCCATACAGACACACAGGCACCAGCACTATTATACGCCCTCAAAAAGCACACTGCTCACTTTAAGTTCAATTGAGCTGGTCTCTAGTCCATTGTGTTTATTCACTACTGTAGTATTGCACTATGATCAATAAAAGCATTTCTTAACCAGCTGTTCTTAGTTGAATCTTTTTTTTTATTTTACACAAAAACACAGACTTATTGTTCATCGTGCCAATATTTGTTCATGTTCTTCATCGCCAACACTTTAAAACCGATGTTGGTGACAGTGTCGGAACAGAAAGACACAAAAGGCTGTCTGTTTTTTGTACTTGATGGGACCATAAAACGACCCATTTCCACTTCAAATGTTGTGTAATAGTTTTTGACATGATGTAAGCCCATTAGATGTCAGTATAGCCAAAGAGTGCATTTGGACTTTGTAGAAGAGGGCGATGTTTACTAGTTTCTACGGGATTTTGAAACTCTGCCATGCTACTAAAACATTTCTAAAGTTAGGTGAAGGAGTACATATGCTTAAGTTAAAGGGTGCACAGGTTCCTTTTTTTTTTTTTTTTTGTAGGTAATTGGTTCAAGATGTGGCAGCCTGACTATTTAGTGTGCTTGTGAATATCCAAAATATTCAAAAAGATAACCAATGCTTTCCTTAGACACAGGTCATTTACACCCTTGTGCCACTAGGATAATAAAATTGTTACCATATTGGATCTAATATCTGTTTATGAAGTGATATTAAGCCAGGTTGCTCCAAACACACCACCTCTGGTTTTTCACTCACTCAAAGCATGAAAGATGAACATCCAGGAGATGTCATGACACCATTAATCCTGGGGCAGATCTTGGAGTAGATACCCTGTTGTTTTATAATTCCAAGAAACCAACCAGAATTTGCACAAGTGAAACACTCATGTTTCTGAAGGCGATGAAATAGCTATAGGTCTGTATTGTAAAAGATATGTTTGGATATGAGCTAGAGGAGTAATGACACACCTGATCCCTATTGTCCCTTAAGAAGCTTCTGAGATGACAAGGTCATAAATGGGTATATTAAGGCCACATGTTATTATTTCAGCACAGATGTAAGTATGACATTCCCATAAATGGTGGGCTAAATGCCACAATTCATGGCCACAAGATACCATAATTACATAGAACTGGAACAATTTGTTTTAATCTATGCAATTACAATGGTCTTTTAAGATTATTGCTTGTCACACTGTATGAGAAAATTCCAAGAAATCTTGCCTGATGTCTCTAACAGATTATACAATAATGTGTTCTCCATGTCATATTATACGATCGAGATCCTGTAAGGATAGACGTGTGATTAAAGAAACTGACTCTTCTGCTAATGTGATCATTCAGCATGGTTGGGCTTGTGCAGAAAACTAACTCACATAAACAGAAACATTCATCAAAGTCAGCTTGATTTAATAAGGATTTTTTCAGTCTATTAGGTTGTTTGATTTAAATTTGACTACCTTATTTGTAGTTGTTTCACAAGTTTTGCTTAAACTAATTCTATCCTATTCTTAAAAATGGTCACACATTGAGATTCATATTGACACGTCCAGATCTTTGTAGTAGGACATCTTAGGTCACAATGACACTAAACTGCCTGTTTGCAAGAACAGCAGATTATTTTTACATGTACAACAACAAAATTTGTATAGAACATGGATTAACTGGAGCCTATGCCTTTACAGGTAGCTCTGGTCATAATACTTAATACTGTATATTCATCCATCCATCTAGTAGTAGGACATCCTACTCATAGATGGATGGATGTAGTCCAACTAGGCATTGTATTTATACCTATTTCACGACCATGGTAAGACCTCTGGACAAGATTCACAGGCACATTCCCACATTACAGACAATTGAGGAATGCCAATTAGCTTAATCTGCATGTCTTTGGAAGATGGGAAGAAACCAGAGTACCCCAAAGAATCCCATCAAGCAGGGGGAGAACATGCAAACTCTATGCACAAAGAGCACACTGTCATCTTTCCCTGGAGATGACAGTGCTAACCAGGAAGCCAATCTATATAAATAAAAGAAAGGTTAATGAAACGTTGGCAGTACCTCCCTGAAGTCAAATCTGTGCCATAAAGGAAATTAAACTGTTTAGTAGAAGTGAGGTTATGAGCAGCTATGTGCCAGATTACAAACTGGAAGTTTTGACAGTGACTGCGCATGCGTCAAATTGTGGACGCGTCTTAAATCCAGAATCTATTCAAATATTTGCTGTACTTACTGTACATGTCTGCCTGAAGTTTAACCTGCACCATAAGTGAAATCAAAATTTTGAATAACATATACTTTTGAATACTCAACCTTACAAAATTTTATTTATGTGTTATATATGTGTGTGGGCTTCAACCTGAAATAATTATATCACTGATCACATTAAAGCTGATCAGCTATTTTTTAGCTTTAACCTTTTAACTGTTTAAACAAACTCTTTTCCCATCAGCGACGGGTACTTCTGCTAGTACAGTGTATGGGCTCCAGTAAATTATATTGAGAGTAAATTAAATGAGAAAGTGTTTACTTTGGAAATTTGTTTAAGGTGATGCAGGTGATGCAAATTGTGTATCCCTGTCACAGTGATTCAAGTATGTGCATCATTCCTAGATAGAAGGAAAGTACATATTTAGTTTCCTATGACTACAGTGGTCTAACAAATACATTTCTACACGTATCGCTATGGTAGGTTTCACATGGTTAGTATTTTGTGGCCAAGAAATAAAGAACGTTAAGTGACTGCTTCAATAGACATGTATGAACTTGTCACCAATTAGCCCTTTGAACTTTTCATGATTTTTTTAAACTAACTTACAGTTGAAACTGTTGGGACCTTGAGCAAGGCCCTTAACTCTATGTCCATACAACATCACACCACCACTGCTGTTCCCGGAGCCTGGATGAGAAACGAGGGGGGTTGGGTGTCGGGCTAGCAACCTAGCAGCGTGTGATGAAAAAAAGGAACACAAAGACATCATACGATTAAGATTAAACATTATGAAGTTGCAGACTCCAAAACACCAGTAAATCAAACCTCCCAAGTTGATCCTTGACATATTTTTGAGATTAAATATTACTGCACTCTACAAATAAGTGATTGTTAGGTAACAGGACAAACACTTTCCAACAATCATCACTCACTTTTAGACGAGTTATTTTGAGTTAAAACGCAGAAGACGTTAATAACAGAAGCTGTATTAAAGCTGAAAAGGAAAGCCACAGACATGCTTCAAGCTGAATTTTCCAGACTTCCTTTTTTCAAGTGACTGAAGGAGTGTCAATGACTAGAAATCAGATGTTAGTTCCACTCAGTGCCAACTTCCACAAGATCAGTTTCTTGACTTTGCTTTGAAAAATAACATTGAGGCTACATTTGAGAAGCTCATCCCAAATCAATCGTAGACAGTTTTATTTGACTTGGAATTAAAACGATGTGAAATTCATGTGAAAAACTCTACTATAATCAATTGTCAATTGTATTTCAAAGTATGTCCTGGTCAAATCTCCAACAAAAGAAGCTTCCTGAGTTACTTGATTTGTGATAGAAAAAGCACATGTTGAGTTTTAAACACACACAAAGCTTGATAGAAATCATACATATTTACACATATAGATTTTTTTTTTTTTCTTTCAGAAACCACTTTATTCTGGTCAGGGTGGAAGAGAATCTAGACCCTATTCCAGCAACAATGGGCATGAGGCAGAAGTACACCCTGATACCAGTCCGCTGCATGGGACCATGCAGACACATTCACAGCAAGACAAAGGGAGGTGGGTGGAAACTGATATGGATGATTCGAAACTGGTGGACATGTGGAAGTGAGGAATAAAAACTTCAGATTAGGATTGAATCAGGAACCTTGGATCTGTGAGGCAGCAATTGCACCAATCTTCCATCCATCCATTGTCTTTATTGCTTATCTTATGTTGGATCACGGGGGCCTGGAACCGATCCCAGGGAACTGAGGCCATAAGGAGGGGTACACACCGGATGGGGTGCCAACCCATCTCAGGGCACAAGCACACACTCTGGCAATTTGGAAATGCCAATCAGCCTACCCTGCATGAGGAAACCCAGAACAGTCCAGAACATGTGTTAATCCTAAATTTTGTACTTGCCTATGCTGCATTTATACATGTGTGGTCCATAATATTTTGAAATGTACTGCATTAGTGCTGTACTGTTATAATGTATGCAACAATATGTGATATGTAAACTGTTGTACATAGTTGTTTTGATGCAGTTTATGTTTGAAACAAGAACATTTTGTCTTACAGATATATATGAAAGAATGCTATAGGAACAAGACATACTCCTAGCAATAATTGGAAAATTGGGACCACACCATTGTTTAAGTGTAAGTGCTTCAATGATTTACAAAAGGATAAATTAGTTAATCAGATGGCCAACTGATGTTCCACTGTTTCTAGGAAACTTAAGAGAATTTCTTGGCAATCCCTTTTGCATATGTTTTTGTTCTTGTTTTTTGGTTGTTGGGTTTTTTGTGCTGAAAGTAATCACCTATTCACAGATTGTCTGGATAATCGTTTGGCAATTGCTCAGAACAAAAATGATGAACAGGATTAGAGTCTTTACTGTACAGTATATCTGTAACCATTGTGTAAAAAAACATTTCGTGGAAAAAGAACGCCCAAAAATAGACACCCATATTTTTTGCACAATTTATTCAACTGTACATTTAAGATAAAATGGATTAAAATGTACTTTTGTTGCTAATGATGCTCCAAGAAAGGAGAAAGTAGCATACTTGACTGGAGTAGACTTGTGGCAAATTCAATCAAGTGGAAAAGCACAATGCAATTCAGACCAAGAACTGAACCAAGAACAATTTATTCAAGACAGGTATGCGCATGGGTTATAAACAATTTCCAAAGCGTTCTGTGTTCCCATCAATACTCTTAATAGAGCTGGCCATCCAGTCAAATTCAGTTACCAGGCTGTAAGGGTTTTGGTGATGGAAGTGAACAAGTCCTGAGTTTGGAGGACTTCTAAAGAGTTTTAGATCTTGACTACAGAGATGGGAGAAGCTGGCAGAAGGAACAGTATCTCAGAAAGACAAGTTAAACCAGAACTTGTAATGAAATTTCTAGTGAACTCTACAATGATGGGACTATTGGCCACAGTAAAACATTTGAATGGTGCAGATGTTTTAAAGAAAGCTGTACATCTGTGTGTGATGATCCTGGGCCAAGGAGGCTCGGAACCCCCTGCAGTTCCTCTTATGAACATTCAGTGAGTAGAAGACCTGATCCTTGAAAATTGATGGATAACTTGTCACCAGCTTGTGAAGAGTCCGATTCCCACCTTGGGTCTGTGTGCATGGAATTTGCATTTTCTCCCCCCACAGCCCTGTACAGGAAAAGCGGTATAGAAGATGAGTGAATGGGTGAGTATTACATAGACAAATAAAGGTAGTTTTTAACTCTAACAACTGTTATTCTGTTATTCAAGTCCCAGTTTGACTTGAAAAGCCATTGTATTTCAGCAATCTGGCCTTTATGGTAGATTGGTTATATGAAAGCTAGTTTACTTCTGCGTAAAGGACATATGACAGGCAATTAAAAGACAACATGAGGTAAAAGATTATATTGTCCATATTGGCTGAACTCCGAACACTAGTTGGGTCCGATTTGGACAAGGCAACAATTGTCTCTGTACGCCACCACAGCGTATTTAAAATCAAGCAATCAAGATCTAGGCGGCACGGTGGCTTAGTGGCAGGTTTGATTCTTACTTCGGGGTCTCTGTGCATGGAGTATGCATGTGCTCCCCATGCTTGGTGGGTTTCATTCAGGTTCTCCGATTTCCTCCCACAGTACAAAGACATGCATATTAGGCTAATTGGCATTCCCAAATTGCCTGTAGTGTATGAATGAGCATATGAGTGTATGGATCTGTGTGTGCCCTGCAATGGATTGGCATACTGTCTGGGGTGTACCCCGTCTCATGCCCTAAGTCTGCTGGGATAGGCTCCAGGAACTCCATGACCCTGTATACAGGAGAAAGCTGTATAGATGATGAGAAACGAATCAAGATGTAATTGAAATGTACATTTTCAAGTTAAATTCAAGGTGTTTAACTAAGATGTTGCATTAACTGGTTACAACCTCCATCTGTTATTTACACATGCTCAAAAATAATTGAACAAACTAACATAACCAATGACAATGATACTTTTACCTCCCTGACCTGGATAAATGATGTGAAGGGATTTTACTTCACCAAGCACTCAAGAAAAGATCATCAAGAAAAGAATTCTGCAATCAAATGTGCTTAGCTCACAAACACATTTCTTCTTTTTTAAATGTGTTCATCCCTAAAGTTTCCACCATCTCTCAATGGTAGGTCTATTTGCATCAGCACCTCTTTCGACTGTATGTTGAGAGAACAGTTATTAAATGCAAATGCAACACTACAATCAATGCTAGACCTTTCAAACAACAGGTCAACAATTAATTTATCTGTCTTGTGTCCCATTACTTTTGAACCTGTAATATGCGAGGGACTTTGTAAAAACAAAATAAAGGTAATTCTTACATTTAATGCAATTTGTTAAATAGCTTGAAGTCTACATTTAAACACATCTTGACTGCTTAATTTCAAATTCGGGGGTGTTGACGTGCAGAGGTAAAAACCAAAATTGTGTCCATGTCCAAATCCTTATAGACCATATTTTAGATTATGTGGCAAAAACCAGGTACTACTTAGCAGGCTAATACTGTTCCTTTGGTAAATAATTGCCGTGACATTGTTTCTGAGTGCTTCTGAGCAGCAGGGATGCAGATACTTCTCCGAATTGAGAAGAGGATTCATTTAGTCAAATATAGAGGCTCATGACCTCAGACTGGGGTCAAGCTTCACCTTTCAGCAGGACAAAAGCCTTATACAGGGGTTTGTCTTTAAAAGGCAAAGCCAAAGCTCAGAATTAAACCCAGCAGAACATCTGTAAGGAGACTTGAAGACGGCAATTCACAGATGCTCCCCATCCGATCTGATTGAGTTTGAAAGAATCTGGCAGGACGGATGTGAGAAATTGCCCACATCCAGGTGTTCCCTACGCAGGTTTGAAACTGTAATTGCTGCCAAAGATCTTCTCCAAAGTACTGAATAGAGGATTTAGTCCTTACTTACTTAAATAAAAATTGTATTATTTATTTTTGTAAGCTTATTTTTTGCTTTGTTAATGAATGTTATTGAATTTATGTTATTGCATTATGGGTTATTGTGTGAAATGTTATGGCAATAAAGCAAATTGAATCCATTTCTGAATAAACATATAACATAATAAAATATGGAAAACCTGAATGGATGTGAATGCTTTCCAAACTTGAGATGCGCCCCATCCAGGTTGTACCCCACTTTATTGCTTGAGTTAACTGGGATAGCCTACAGGCCAGAGTTTGTGCTTGTGCCCTGAGATGGTTTGGCAATTAATCCAGGGTGTACCCCTCCTTATGGCCTGAGATCCCCGGAATTGCCTCCAGGCCCCTGTGATCCTACATAAGAAAACCAATAAAGACGATGGATTGATGGATGGAACATTGGTGCAATTGCTGCCTCACAGATCCAAGATCCAAGGTTCTCTATACACAACTTTTCTTGCTTTCAAAATGTTGCATAAGTTGAATGTTATTCGCCTCAGTTCAAACTTGTGTTTATGTTTGCATCTGTTATGTCTCATTTTAATTAATCCCTATTACTCATGGCAGTTTGATTATATTGCATCTGTGTGACTCACTAGTTTTCCATGTTTATAAATGGACAAATAACTGCATATGGAATGACAGATGGTTTTGCAGCATAGCTAATATTTCTAATATTATAGTATAGCTTCAAAATCATGTGACATCAGATGACTGAAGGACATCCTTGGCTTTCAACAACAGCAATAAATCACACCTCAAGGCATTCATCCAATAGTGACATAACTTAGGTCACATACAGTACAGACATCACATTCCCAATGTTATGCAGTCACAATGAACTCATTCTTCTGGCAGGAAAAGATGGTGCGCTAGACTATAAACACTACATCTCAAAATGACTTTCATAAACTTTGTTTTACCCTACTCTTCAGGAAATATATTACATAAGAGAAGGAGAAGCTTTATATGTTTATATTTTATCTAAACACACCTATCAGAACCTCTGTATGTACCTCGCTTGTACTTTTCCACATTTTGTAGCATTACATCCTTGGACTGAAACTGGGATTGGAATTATGTAATATGAATCTATTAAAGACAGCTCATAATGGGGGGTTATGGATGCCACATGTTTGGACAGGGTGGTCAAGAGAGCTAGTTCAGTGGTGAATTTGGAGCTGAAATCTCTTGAGGTAATACTGGAGTGTAGAACATTAAACAAAGTTCTGTCCATCATGGCAAACCCCAACCACCCACTGCACAGCGCATTTGCCAAACAGAAGAGTGTGTTTTCCGTTGCAAAGCTGCACAACGGACAGACTCAGGAAATCCTTTGTCCCCAGAGCTGTTCATTCGGCTTTTTAACACCTCTGCGTGGGAATGTGGATTGGGAAGTCTAGGTTTAAGACTCTTCTGCTACATACATCACGGGGTTACCTGAAAAACTCTCCCATCTTCTATCAATCATGAAAGACAGCAAGCAAAACAAGTCCACAAGACACTATGGAAAAAGGTATTTGGCCAAACCTGTTAATTATTGAATTCAGATATTTTAATCAGGCCTCTTATCCCCTCAATCTTAATTCTTCAGCATACCAAGATATCTTGGACAATGCTATACTTCCAACTTGGGGAAGTCCCTTTTCTATTCCAACATGACTGTGCCCCAGTGCACAAAGCAAGGACTATAAAGACGTAGTTTGATGAGCTTGGTGTGGAAGAACCTGACTCCATCAAGCCCCTTTGGGATGAACCAGAACGGAGATTGCAAGCCACGCCTTCTCGTCCAACATCAGAGCCTGACCTCATAAATGCTCTACAGACTAAATGGGCCTGAATTTCCACAGAAACACTCCAAGAAGAGTGGAAGCTACAAAAGGGGGACCAACTCTATATTGAAGTACACTATTGGCAAATATTCGCTCGGCCTGCCTTCACATGCATATGAACTTCAGTAACATCCAGTTCTTAATCCGTAGGGTTTAATATGATGTTGGTAACAGCTTCAACTCCTCTGGTAAGGATGTCAGACTCAATGTGAGGTCAGGAAGGCCTGGCTCGGGAAGGTCTCCGCTCTAATTCATCCCAAAGGTGTTCTATCGGGTTGAGGTGCAGGCCAGTCACTTGATGAGCAAGTCTGGTGGGGAGAACGTGACTCAAATTGCTCACGTGACTCCCGTTGTTTTGTGCATTGGTGCGCAGTCATGATGGAATTGGTGTGGGTTTGTTTTTCAGGACTCTGGCACAGACGCTTACTGCCAGTGAAAGAAACTCTTAATGCTTCAGCATACCAAGACATTTTGGACAATTTCATGCTCCCAACTTTGTGAGAACAGTTTGGGGATGGCCCCTTTCTTTTCCAAATGATTGCTCACCAGTATTCAAAGCAAAGTCAAAGAAGAGTTATACTGTAGCTGCAAAGGGTGGGCCAACATCATATTAAACCTTATGGATTAAGAATTGGATGATACTGAAGTTCATAGTTGCAGGTTCGGCCAAATACTTTTGTCCATATAATGTATATCAGTCAGGGTTTGTTTCTAAAGAAAAAAAAAAGCTTAATAAAAAATATATAATGGACAAAATAACATTATGTAAGTATGCAAATTATACAGTAATTGACTGATGGTACTGGTGTTGGACATAACTGGTTAATCTACTTAATGCATACAAAGTGATGATTCTTTTATTTTTCATTTAGAAGGAACCAACAAGCCAGTAAAAAATTATGCAAGCACCAGATCTGTCTGTTTGCTGCTTATTTAATAGCCCTAGAACTTCACATCTTACAAATGGAAATCACATTTGGTAAAACTGTTCAGAGTGGAGATAATTTACAAAACCACAGATCCCACTTTTTCTCTAAAACAAAAGAATATGATTAGTGAACAGTTATAAAATATTCTGAACAGATGATTCAATGGAACTTAATCATTTCCCCCTTTAAACAAGTTGGCATGCTGTTAGGTTCGTGTAAGTCCAAGATCACTGTGCCAGATTAGGAAGATATTTCTTACAATCCACTGAGCTACATTAATCTAATGATTTAGTGTACCACAGTCATAGACCACCTCTGGACTGACATCATGAACATAACCAGCCAAATATGGCATATCCTTCCAAAAGTTACATAACAGTCCAACTTCTACGCTTCAGGGCAATAAGAAATCCATGCAGCTGAAAACAGTTTATCTTTAATTCATTAAGCAGGAGGTAGGGATGCATTTATGCTCATTTTCATACTCTATGTAATTCATAAGAGTTGACAAAAATTGACAAAATCTATAGGCACTTCATGCATTACTGGGGGAGAGAAAATGTTAGCTGAACAGCTCTTGTACACTTTTGTTATACACATAAATTGTACATTTGTTAAAAAAAATCAAATAAAATCTTTTGTCACATTTGCAAAACATCTGGTCTCATTCCCAAATTGGTCGTGGACAGGTACCTTGGACAGGTACCTATTGTGCCCTGCGATCAATAGGTACCTGTCCAAGGTGTCCTGGGATAGGCTTCAGGCCCTCTGTGACCCTGTATACAGGATAAAGCAATATAGATGATGAATGAGTGAGTGAGTTATTTAATTCTATAATCTGATTGGTGAAGTTATTTCTTTAGGAGCAGCTAATTCACATGGACTTGTATGGCAGACAGATTAAAAAATGTTCATATGGTGAAGTTCTATTTATTTAACATGGTATGGACAGAGTCTCTAGTTTCTACAGCACACTCAAGTAAGTAAACCTTGTGCTGCAGTATGTAGTTGGTCTGTAAAAAGACGACAACATTTCCCCCCATCATTTCATTTAAAAAAAAAGAAAAAGAGGCTGGTAAGGAAACATTTCTTTACACCAAGTGACAACAGGAATTGGCTGGATTTGGGTTTCCTGGATATACCACAAGATTAAAGGTAACAATTGTTACAAAAGGTAACACTTATTGATTAAACATATGATAAATTATTAAAATTGAAAAACTGGTGTAATGTAAAAGAAATATAATATTATGGTTTTAAAGAATAGTACATTTTGGGGTGGTAACATGAACTTTGCTTCATGCTGGGCCTCACCAAACCACCCTGTCATTACTTTCCCATTGTATTGTGTAAAAGTCTTTTGCTCCCCCTAATTTTTTCATATTTTGCTTCAAAGGGCCAGACTTTCTTGTATTTGTAATGTACGTTAAAGGAACAGTTTTCCAGGCTTCCTGTTGGATTCTTTTTTTGCTCTTATTTTGTCACGTTTTTGGCTCTCGTTTTCAGTCCAGTCCCTGTACCTGACTAGTTTCAGAGGAATGTTTTTTGTCTGTTAAGCCACAGTGACCTATGAAAAAGTGATAAACATGTGCAGATGATGACAAATGAGGTTGCTGCTAAGGTTGCTACATAAACGACAAATTTTTTAATTGTAAAAACCTTAGGCATTTCGCAGTTTGCAGTTTTTGAAGGGTTAAAGAACTGTGTGAAGAAACCCACCAAGCACAGGGAGAACATGCAAACTCCACGCACACAGACCAGAGGCGAGTTTTGAACCTCCAACCCTGGGGGTGCTAGGTGATCGTGCTTAACACTAAGCCACCACACTACCTTTATCTTACAATGTTTTTACTGGATATTGCTATATAAATGTACATTTATATCAACTACTATTGAGCACAAGATCTGGAAAATTCTATTCTTCAGTGATGTAGTATGAAAGAATATTAATCTGAGTGGAAAAAGATAGAATAATTGATCCACCCCATTAAAAAGATCATTATAACAAAATCAGATCACTTTTTAAAATGGAATTATATTAAATTTCATTATTATCTAAAAAGAAAGCGATACTTCATGTACACTGAGAAAATGAATATCACTTAAGGAAAGAGTAAATCCTGTTCTTAATATCTCCGGCCTGTGGGCAGACAGTCATGCTGGGTGATGTGAATGGGAATATCATTATTAGGATCAACACAAACCTTCCATGTTCAATAAAAAAAAAATCTGTCTCAAAGCCACCTGGCAAGTCTGAAGTGTGGCGAGAGGAAAAGATCCAGTGAGAGGTGATTTATTAACCTACTGCATACGTAAAAAAAAAAAAAACTAATTTGCCAGTAATATACTGATGGCGAGAACTTTATGTATGATTGGCATGTTATTGCTTCAACATATACAGTATATCTTTGTTATATTGTACTTATGTAACACTAAACTGTATCAACTGTATTTTTTTTCCCCTGCACAGATGTTTAGACTGTTAGGATTTGCTTTCTAAGACTAATTTTCATTTTGCTGCAAAAGCAGAGTTTTAGCCAACAATAACAGAAGGTTGAACAGCACACATCTGTAACAGCTGTAGAGTTACTGTAACATAAGTATAGTTACTCCTTATGGTATATTATCTGGCTTTCTGAACATTTTCTGAGCTATTCATTTTGTACATCAACATAGATTTTTATTGTCCAATAAGTGAAATGCAGAATAGTTGTCTTCACTTTGCATAAAATATATATCTACCAAACAAATCCTTGTCAAATGTAAACAGGACAGAAACCAGCACATTACCATTCGTGCATTTAACATCTAAATAAATGTGATTATATTCTGATAATATTATGATAATAAATAAGGAATCTTTCTTCTCAGTCTGCTAGCTGTCTGTTCTCCATATGCACTGGTTAAAGGTGTGTTGTTTGGATGCAGCCCTGGCTCTGGGAATGGGCAATAAGCATTGCAATACACAACTTCAGCCAATCAACACTACGTGGAGGAGTGGAAGGTGAAGGTAGAGGGGCAAAGGGGGAATGTTTTATGTAAAGCTTCATTCTAAGAAACAGCCAAAGAGGTGAAGATAATCAAATGTAAAAATGTTAATATTAGTGAACTCTCAACAGTGATATATAGGGAGGAACTTGTACATTTTAAAATGGTTATGCATTGCAGAAAAAATAACTAAATTACAGTAGCTTGGGCCCTGCAGCTTAACGAGAAAAGTATAGAAACTAGACAAGTAGAATTTCAATTTAGTAAATAAGACAATGAACTAGTACCTGAAGAACACTAAAGCATTGGAAAACCACTACGACCCAATTCTTAGACTTGCTGTTTAAGCATATACAACACTTTGGAAACACATGATACAAATAAAGTAATATACAGTATTTAGACTGGTGGGGATTACAACGGAAAAAAGACACATGTGAGGCTAACTCCCCACAGGTGTCAGTAATCAGGAGCAGTTTTCTGGGCCAGCGCTGGCACGCGGAGTCTTTGTGTCACTAATAGGCATTACCCTACTAGCTGCATTATTTACATTGACCATTTAATAATAATTTAACTCAAATGTGGGCAGTATCACTTTGTTAAATTTGTTTAAGCACTTGTACCTGGCTAAAGTCAGAGCCATAAGTTTAATCTAATTTCAAATGACCTTAAAATATCCAAGTGCTTTGATTTTAGATAACTCACAGGATTAGGAGATTCTGAGTTCCAGGTGTGTTTGGATCTGGTAGTTCTCAAAAACTGGTGAAACAGACGGCATTTTCGCTGAGTGGGACAACGTCAATGCCAGGATCATAAAACTTAATCAAAGATAAAAGCCTTAGTAGCAAAGTATGCATAATAGGTACAGTATAATATTATCAAAAATATATCCAGAAAGAAACCTGAGATATAAACAGTATTTAATTAAAGATAATGACAAAAAAAACCAACATAAAAATCATTATAAATAGAAGCAGAGCATTATTTACTGCTTTCTCTCATTAAGAAGCATGTGCCGTTTCGTCTTTTTAAAAATTTTTTTTTTTTACCCTTTTTCCTGTTGGTGGTGTATAAAATACCTGCAGAAAAATTGGCACCTTCAATAAAAATGAGGAAAACATTTTGTAATAGGTTTTCATTGCAACATTGCACACAAACCTTTTTCACTTAAGCAACAAAGAAACAGGTTTATAAAAAGAACCTTTAAGCTAATAGAACTCAACAGAAAGGGGTCAATGGGGATAACTCTTCAGCCTACAAGTCTAGTTCTTCTTGTCATGAATGTGTGTGCTGCATGGAAGGTATAAAATCATGCAGGTACAGGTCAAGAACTTCAGTTGATATCCATCAGAACATCAGAATATTTCAGAGCTTATAGAGTTTATAGATGCACAAGAGTTGGCACAGAATGGTGCAAAAGCAAAACGTTGTAGTTATCCATGTGTGGTCAGAAACACCTTGTTTATGAGAGATTTTATGAGTACCACCCATGGTGAGCGGAAAAGTATCTCAAAATACACACAACATGCCAAATCTTGATGTGGATGAGCTACAACAGCAGAAAATCACATTGTGGGTTTTACTTCTATCAGCCAAGAACAGAAATATGAGGCAACAATAGATATGGCCAAAAGTTTTTTCAGAATGACACAAATGTTAATTCTCACAGAGTCTGCTGCTTCAATGTTTTTAGATCTGTGTGTCAGATCTTACTATGGTTTACTGAAATATAATTACAAGAATCTTATAAGTGTCAGAGGCTTTTATTGACAATTACATTAAGTTTATACAAAGAATCAATATTTTCAGTGTTGATCCTACATGCTGTCAGTCAACTGACATCCTGACTGATGGCAGCCCATTCTTCCATAATCAATGCTTGTAGTTTGTCAGAATTTGTGGGTTTTTGTTTGTCTACCCACTTTTTGAGTATTGACCACAAGTTCTCTATGGGATTAAGGTCTGGGGAGTTTCCTGGCCATGGACCCAAAATTTCGAAGTTTTGTTCCCCAGGCCACTTCCAGTAGTTACCACTTTTGCCTTATGGCAAGGTGCCTCATTACTGTATGCTGGAAAAGGCTTTGTTCATAACCAAACTGTTCTTGAATTGGAGAAATTGCTCTTGGAAGAAGTTTTTGTACCGTTCTTTGTTCATGGCTGTGTTCTTAGGCAAAATTGTGAGCAAGCCCACTTCCTTGGCGGAGAAGCGACCCCACACATGAACTGTGGTCCAAACACTGGAGCAGTGTGAGGAGAAGCTGTAAGTGGTCTCCACACTCTATTTGCAGGTAATGGTAGCACGCAGGCATCAGGATCTCCATGCAGGTGGAGTCTAGTTTGAACTACAATCAGAAATGTATATTTTGGCCAGCTGAGTCTATTATATCCTATTCCTAAACCATCATTGTTGCCCAATGGTTGGCTACAACAAATTATGACTTCATACCAGCAGCCATTACTGTTACACTGATCAGCCATAACATTAACATATTAACATTGATTATCAATTACATCCCAGTAAACTGGGGACAAGATAAAGGCTCATTTACTGTATGCCTGTCACAACAGAGTCAATGTCACGATAGAAAGGTATCAAAACATCCAGTGCACCAGAGCCGGATGTGCACAGATCTCGGCAGGCAATGAACCTAAGGCTGCCTATCAAGCCTCCAAAACTCCCCACATCCCAGTCCAATTAAGTATCCACGGAATGTCTCAGATAAACAAGTCTGATCCATGGAGGCCCCACCCGGCAACCCACAACATCCAAAAGAACTGCTGCCAATGTTCTGGTGCCAAACACCACAGCACACCCCAAGAGGTCTTGTGGAGTCATGCCAAGGGGGCCAGGGCTGCTCAAGGCCACAAGTGGATCCTATACGATATTTGCAATAACGCATTGTATTGTAATGTTTTAACTGATCAGTGTATGTTTGCTAAGGACACAAGCCTCATGCAGGCACATGGACTCAAACATTCACTCAACCCATGCCTATGTTATTATTTATACTTTCATTATTCTGTTTGTATCCTGTATTGATTTCATGAATTTTACTATGTTTAATCCTAAAACTCTGGTTACCAGCAGGTTCAAACCTGGCTTTCAACAAGAAAACCTGCACATAAATTTAAAGGAACATTAAGATTCAGTTTAACGTTCCCTCTACAAGTATTCATCTTATTAGATTTTGAAGAATCACTGCAGTCCTACAATCTCATAAGGGCACCAATACTATCCCTAATTACATGTGTTGTTCTTCTTATGCATTCATTTTATGCTTGTCTTCATAAGAACAGCCAATTTTTCTAAAGGGCACCATATGTGTGCGCGCATATTTTGGCCATGTTCTGGAGTAGTCCTACATTGACCAAATGGAGTGACATTTCACACAGCTTGAATGAATAATCAGTGATGACTGATACCAACTGACCTCAAAATGACATAAGCTTGAAACCACATGTCCACCACATTTATGCTAGCATTCCATCAAGCGAAAATGACTCAAAGTAAGCATATTAAAGGCTTATAAATCCAATTCATTCTTCTAAAAAAGAAGGATTTGAAGTAGCTACAGAACACACATGCACAAGCTTCTTTCTGGAAATAAAGTGCTAGGAAACTAGACATAATTGTTCATAGTTTGCCAAAACGTGAGCATGTGGAAGCAATTGTGGGTGGCATGCGGGATCAGTTAGCTTAAGGGTTCGCAGCGGTGCCTACCCTGCAGACGTCAGAAGCCAACTCTATTTCCACACTCAAATCTGCACACTCCACCCTTTTCACTCTCCATCTCACTTCAACAAAAGACAGCACAGCTCTACACTGTGATTTCCCTTAAGCTTTTTCCCAGGAGGAGGAGGAGGAAGGGGGGGGGGGGGGGGGTAAGAGTTTCCTGACTCCAACTATGACATATGTAACTTCAGTTGTGTGCTGGCGAACGGGTCCTACATGGAATTGTAAGAGGGAGGATGGCACGCTCGTTTTTGGGGAGGGTTCAGCAGGTTATTGATACGGTTAGCCTGAGGGGACTGTGGAAAAGCATAAATAGCCACGAGGACTGATCAAACCTCGCAGTCTCTCTCAGACAGCCCAGGCATAGGTGACCTCCACTTCTTCTGCAGAAAACTCATCTGTCTCTGCAAAGCCAGTAAGTAGTGTTCATGCTCTGAAAATCTGAATAATTGTTCTATATACTCATACATTAAGTCCAATTCACATATTTATTCAGAATGTTGCATGGAAAGGAGACATATTTTTAAAAATGCATGAAAAAATTGATATATCTATACACAATTAAAAATATGCAAATCATTTAGTGTCCAAAATTGCATCTGGTACATATTTGCATATTTTAATAACCATGCATTACTTCACTATCAAACACATTGCACATGCACATTAAATACAAGATTATGCATTAGAAAATGTGTTTTTAAATTCCTCAATAGCAAATATGCATTTAAAACCCAAACTGTCTACTAATTCAGATTTGTCCCTAGTTTTGTAAGGACAGGAGCTAAAAACTCGCCTATGTTTAATCTTAATATTTTGTCAGAGACCAAACAAAGGGGAAAAGATGAAAACCATCTGCACAACATGCTTCCTGTGGTGTTTCACCTTAATGGTAACCCTGCTCAGTGGAATCGCCACCATGCCTGTGAGTGTAATGGAGCCACTTTGCACTGCACCTTCAACAGCCAAGTACAGACTAACATTTACAGGCAAGTGGAGCCAGACTGCCTTCCCCAAGCAGTACCCTGTCTACAGGCCTCCTGCTCAGTGGTCCCCCATGATTGGTGAGTGGAATACTCTAAATGTCAATGGATTCTAATTATTGGACATAGCACATCAATAATTGAGAAAATTGTGTATGATTCAATTTAATAAAAGTGTACAATTTTGTGCTCAATTATTTTTATTGGTTGGATTATGGAATATTGCATATTCATAATACTATGATAATTTAAATGTTTCTTTTTTTTTTTTTTTTAGGAGTAACTCATAGCTCAGACTATCACATCTGGCAAAAAAATGAATATGCAAGTAATGGGGTGAGAGAGTTCTCTGAAAAAGGAGAAGCTTGGACTCTGATTAAGGAGGTGGAGGCAGCTGGAGAGCGCATCCAGAGTGTGTACGGCCTTTTCTCTACACCAGCTGTGCTTGGAGGAACAGGCCAGACAAGCACTGAGTTTGAGGTCTATGCCCGGCACAACTTTGTAAGTTGAATATATCACAAAATAATGAGACACACAAATAAAGTGCAGACTTGTATTGTATGGTTCATATACTGTATAGTACACTTTATACATAGAAAAATTCATGTTCAGTTCGGTTAAAGTATAATCTTGGCTTATAATCTATAAAGACAGGTACATGAATATACAGAAACTATATACCTCCATCTACCAAATGCTATCACTATTCTTTCTTTACAGTTGTCTTTTATTATGCGGCTTGTGCCCAGCCCAGACTGGTTTATTGGGATCGACAGTTTAAATCTGTGTGATGGAGACCACTGGAAAGAAAACGTTAGCCTTGAGCTGTTTCCTTATGATGCTGGCACGGACAGTGGCTTCACTTTTTCTTCACCCAAATTTGAGACCATTCCCCAGGACAAAGTTACACAGGTAAAAAAATAATTTAAAAAAACAGCATACATAGATTTTTAAAAAAAAATTCAAATTCATTATCAGAGGTCACAAATCCCTTTTTTTTTTTGTCTTCCTCAGATAACGTCATCATTCCCAAGGCACCCTGCTAACTCGTTCTTCTATCCACGACTGAAACATCTTCCCCCGATAGCCAAGGTCACACTCACCAAGATCAAAAGCAAACAGATTTTTAGTTTGCCGATCGAGCCCACGCAGTCCAACCAAATTCCTACTGGCAATGAAATAGATGAGTCTCTTATAAGTAAGTTCTAAAATCTTACAATACAATTCTTTTTGCCCTCACAAATGCATGAATATGCAAAATGACTCAACAGCAGAAAACAAGGTGAAAATAATCATTCTTTGCAAAATGGTGTACATTTCTACTCAAATACCCCCAAATATAAAATCTACAGGCACAAAAATAGTGTTGTGCTGAATCTCATACTGTCTAATACACTAAGCGATGTGCAAGTCATGTTCTCTGGGGAGAACTTATGGGAACTGAGTGTGGTAGCAAATTGTGTCAGGGGGGGGAAAAAGGTTTACTCATCCCCATGGTGACCAAAACAACAAACCCAAAACAAAGATTATGGGGGTCCCTTTGAGTAGACCTCAAAGCAGTCACAAAGAGTAGATCATGGAAAGACAATCCAACGCCAAGTCCAGTCATGCTTTTATCTTTATGTGCCAATCGTCTGTTTTCCCACTTTTTCAACAACTTCAGTATGTCATAGTGATCAATGTTTTACAAGGCTGTAACTTCTGAACGATTTGGTTTTATTGAGAAGGATGTCTAACAGACAGTGTGACTGCAAAAGGGACATTGTACAAATGTATGCTGTATGATTTAATATCCTGATTTCATTGCTATAATGTTTACATTGTGCTTGTCCCCAGATACCCCTCTGGACTGTGAAGTATCTGCCTGGTCACCTTGGGGTTTATGCAAAGGTCAGTGTGGCGAGGACAAAAAGAAAGGCATAAGATATCGTACCCGCTACATTCATATAAAGCCTGCTAACAACGGCTCTGCCTGCCCACCTCTCGAGGAGGAAAGAACCTGTGTACCTGACAACTGTGACTGAGATAAGGTTGCATAACCAATTTATTTCCACCTTTTCCTCATTCTAAGCACAATCCGGTTTAGACGAAAGACGCACAGTAAGAAAATAATACTTTTGAAATCTATAGTGTAGTTATATACTGTATGAATAATAATTTCCATTGACTAAAACAACCCATACGATATATTTAGGACACAGGGTTGGTGAGAAGCCAAAAATATTATACTCATAATAATAATAATAATAAAATACATCAGGCTATGACAATATTATATTAAATTGAATTAAATTTAAGCTGTTATAATGTTTAAAACATTTACTAAAAACTTTAAAACTGTAAAATGTTAAAGTTTGACCACAAAATTTATATTCCCTCCTTTTCTGTGTTTAAAAAAATCTATATTTTTGTAGAAATAAATTTCACACAGCTGTTTTCAGGGTTTTTTTGAGCAACACTACTGCTTTCTGGTATCTTTTTAGGAAACATGTCATACATGTTATGTATCATAAAAATTGTATTGTGATTTTTTTCTTTTTTTTTGGACAAATTTCCCACCTGTACATTAGCTTGATAAAACCAAAGTGAATGTTTCACACTGTTACAAACTGTGATTTCACTGGAGAGAACATTTGTGTCACACAAGAACAAGTTTATCAGCTATGTACCATAACGCCACTCTATACTACATTTCTGGTGCTGTAAAAAAAAAAAAAAAAGTTGAGGTGGGGGGCAGACATTTTTGGTTGAATTTATGCAGATCAAACTGCTATGTACCGGTGCCCCCTGGTGGAACCACTGTGCCATTACACTTCAGTATCAAGTCAAGTACTTTACTAAGAAAGGTGTTCAGTCAGTTGTTCATACTGTCTTGTGCTCAATGTCTGTACATCAAATGCAAAAAAACTGTACATATCAACTGTAAATATGAAAAAATAAACAGTTTCCTGTCAACACGTGTCACTGTTATAGGTCTGAGAGTTTTATTCATTCCTTTTTACGTATAAAATTTAATGGAAAAACCTAGGGACAAATTAAATGTTCCTAGAAATAATAGTATGAGGTTGTGCTTTGTCCTCTATATAGCAAAACAAATTCTAGGTTAACCATTTAGGTATTTTATCAACTTTAAGCACCTGCTTTGGCCTTATCACCTTTTTTCTTTTAACCTTGTTTGAATAGCACTAAGCCATGCAGATGGACATTTCACACATTTGCTGCCGTGCTCACACACAGCTACTACAGATATCCACCCAGTATATTTTTTCGTATTCAACTATTTGTACTATCTATCTTTTTAAAACCATAAAAACCCATAATGAATTTAATCCAGATCTGCTTCCTGATATGGTGCCTGGTTATTTCGGTTCCAGCTATGTTCTTTGATTTGTCGCAGCAGAGAGAAAAGTGTATAATTGAGGAGATTCCTGAGGACACCCTCGTCACAGGTATAAAAACTGTTAAGTAGAATGCTTTTATAATATCCAAAAACATACCATACCTTCTAGTCATTTTAAACTTCCTTCAGCTTTTGCTATAATGTTATAATTACATTGCTGATATTCTAATTTTAGAGTGTACAGTAGCAATATAAATAAGTATGTTATATTTACTATAAAATATACTATATTTACTATACTATATACTATACTTATATTAACTATATTTAAACTTTTTTTTATTTTATTTAATTTAGATAAAAAATAAGATAAACTCAGATAAACAGTTTTGATAAAAGCTAAGTCTTGAAAAAAAAAGGATTTGCTTGCTATAAATAAATTTGTATGCTTTCATTTTGTTTTACTTATATTATGACATTGTAAGCTGGAAGTGTGATGCACTTAATACCGTACATACTAGATTTCATTTTCATACTGCAACACTTTATTAGTAAAATAAATGAAACATTAAAAATGGTCACAGTCTGTATGAAACACCTCTCATTCTATAATGCATGCCACAGAATATGTTGATGTGGTGATTGGGTTTGGAATGTTAATCTATTACACTAAATACAGAACACAACATGACAAGACATGACGTGACGTAAAAATGAACAACACTGTGGTGGTCTGATGCATCAAAATTGCTTACTTTCCCATTACAGCACATACAAAAGCAGTATTTATATAATTCAATCCCCCATGCTAAATATATTCCTTTGCAAAATAACAACAGTTGTTAAAACCTATTCATTACAAGCTTTTGGTTGTCAAGGCTCAACACCTATTGTATAGTTCTTAAGTGTTGTTTTGCCTGCAGGTTATATCTTATTGGAACACTGGGATAAAAAGCAGGACCGCTCTCCACACCTTGGATTAACCGTCACTATTAAAGACCCTAATCTTGAGGTTGGATACTTATACTATTTACTACATGGTAACCTTGAAACATAAAACTTTTACCATTTCACAGCAGCGCTGATTGTAACCCTTGCCCATTTCCTAATGCTCGCAGGTATTGTTGATGAAAAAATTTGGCAAATATGGAAAATTCACCTTCACATCTCATTCCTCTGGTCAGCATTTTGTCTGTGTGAAATCAAACACTACAAGATTCTCTGTCTTTGCAGATGAGCGTTTGGTAAGTCGAGTAGAAACCTGATTGGATATTATACATGAGGGACGATTTCTCTCTGGAAGCATTTACACCCGAACAAAGCACCATGTTTAGTTTCATGTATGATTTTCTGTCTTTGCTGAGAAAACTTGAGACAGTTATATCTTGGCTACATTTCACATGGGCTAGAGTATTAGTATAAATTTGAGGACTTATTATGAGATAACTAAAGCGATCATACTTTAATATCATACAGAAAAGGATGGCTTTCCATTGACGTCAAAAATTTTTTTTAAATTGAAATAACTGGCACTGTATACAGGGTTTTTATGTTAGTACAATTAGCAATGAAAAAATCTTATCGGATACTAATGGGCTACTTTTAGTTCTTCCTATATTTTGGGATTGAGTTGATGTCACTGAAGAACCACCACCAGATGTCACTGTTACAATTTTTTACAGTATTGTTTACATTTTTACAGTATTAAAAAATTGTACAGTATTTCAGTTGTTGTTGTTAGTCTTTCGGCTGTTCAATTTGAGGGGTCGCCACAGCCGACCAACTGATCTGCACAACAATTTGGCAAAGGTTTTACGCCAGATACTCTTCCTTACACAACCTACAACTGATCCACCAATGCCCACAAACAGCATTTCAGTAGTTCTCTTTTAATATCCCTAAAATACAACATAGAACACTTATACCTGTATATTCCTGAGAACAAAAGTCCATACAGAATACACATGGTCCTATTTAGGCATTTATATGATACTGATGTGTGTGCTGACTACCACATTATTATGTGTCTATTATAAAGGTAATGTGAAAATTAGCTGGATTCTTGTCAGTGCAGAGCAAAATATGTATGAAAGCAGCCTTTCCTGTATCCCTGTATAGAAAGTGCATCTAGACGTGCAAATGGTAGAACACACAATTGATCCTACAGCTGTGAAGACCAAAGACACCATTGAATCGCTGGAGTTCAAAGTACGGCACCTGATAGCCCAGATGCAGTTCATCAGCAAGCAGCAAGACTTTGAGAGGGTAAGGAAAGAAGGGAAGGAAAAAGACAAAGCCACTTCAGCAGTCTGAAAACAAAATCCATTATAAGTAATGCTTACAGAGCTTACAGAGACAAAAAACAAGTCATTAAATACAATGAAATTAACAAATCCTACTTTTAAATATATGCACCTTTGTTTGTCCTGTTCATCTCAGGAACGTGAGGAAACATTTCGCCAAATGAGTGAAGAAACAAATGGAAATGTACTGTGGTGGGCAATAATCCAGACCGCATTACTGCTCACAGTGGGATTCTGGCAAATAAGAAGCTTGAAGAACTTTTTCATCGAAAAGAAATTGGTCTAACAACAATTTAACTACAGATAAATTAGTAGTAGTAGAAAACTAATATAACTAGCAAAGATGAAGCATCTGTCATACTGTATAATGTTTGCTAGTGTTTGTCTTATTATATTAACTATGTTTTTTGACTTTCTATCTAATTAATATAATAAAGCATTACTGTACAAATGTTGCCCAGTTTTTATAGGATAATGTAAGGTGTGTATAATTCTGTATGCCATGATTGGTGACTTAGTGGTGACACCATGGGTCTATGTGTCTGGAGTTTGCATGTTTTCAGAAATCTGACAACACAATATTCTCCAGAACAGAAATCCTAATCTGACAAAATGACAGCATTCTAACAACACAAAACCAAATTTGATAAAAAATGACTACGTAAAAAAAATAAAATAAATAAAAACACCTGACAGCACAACACTATCCCAACTAGGGCTGCACGATATATTGAAAAATTATCATTATCGCGATAATGGTATACGCAATATCTGTATAGCAAAGAGTTGCAATAAATGAAATTTAATTTATGTGCCAAGCATTTGTGTGTCCAAATTTGACCAATCAGATGGGCCCTTACTATCT
>JAQMYL010000002.1:9224423-9247916 GCA_030014365.1 Clarias pachynema | reverse complement strand
GTAGAAGGATGCTGAGGTTGGAACTGCCAGGCAGGAGGTCTAGAGGAAGACCAAAGAGGAGATTTATGGATGTAATGGGAGATGACATGAAGTTAGTTGGTGTGAGAGAAGAGGATGCAGAGGATAGAGTTAGATGAAAGCAAATGATTCGCTGCTCGACTTCTGAAAATGATTCGCTCTTCGACTTCTGAAAGGGGACAGCCGAAAGACAAAGAAGAAGAACGTCTCCAAGCTTCTCCAGTTTGTGTGTGTGTGTGTGTGTTAATGCTTCAGCTTAAATACTCTGATAATGCATTTTCTTCATACCGCAGACTCCCTCTGTTTCACTCCTCCTCCAAAGATGCCATTTCAGTGTCTATGAGCCACTGCTGAGCCACACCTCACCAGATAACAGAAGAGCTGAGCAACAAGTCAGGGGAGGACCTTTAGGGTTAACATCTAATTGGTCAACACAAAAATGGAAAAAGAACAAAAAGTGGGGAATTTAATTTTTCTTTAGGTTTCTTGTTTGAACATGCACATGATTGTCTGTCTAAATGTGACTTAAAAAGTACATTTATTAATATTAGGTCCTCTTTATTTTATAGTTAGTTTTAACAATAATACATCCTTTTGGGAAACTTTAGGAGTGGAATTAAGGAGTTAGCCGTGCACACACATGTCCACTTCATGCAGTGATGTGAAAATGATTATGGTCCAGCAAATGCATCTGCTTTGTGCAGATGTATTTGTGCCTTTGAGGATTTTGTGCTCTTTGCAGTACATGACAGATAATGGATGCATTTGAATAGAAAGCGCTTATCATCACTTCACATGCCACGATTTGCCCAAACCAGTCACATATGTGTGTTTCCTTTGTGTTGCCTACAGCAACCAGGGCCATTCCGGTAGTTCATCGAAATACACAGCTCTGTGAAAAGGACTAGGTGTGAACAGACACTATTGTACACGTGAAACATGCATGAACTCTCAGGCTCGGCAGGGATTTGGGGTAATTTCCTGCGCTGGGCCCATCGAGAGCAAGCGTCAGGCCCTTGGGCCAGCTGTCATTGTGTCTTTGTGGAAATAAAAAATCTAAATCAGACCTTTTATTTTTGTACAGCCTCAGGACATACAAATGAGACGTGCCACCTAGGAGAGATAAAGCAAGCACCTCCGAAAGTCATTATTCCAAAAGCTTGGCTGTTTTATACAACAGAGAGCCTTTGTGCAATGGTAATGAAATGATTTAAACACCAAAGTTCTGAGCACAACATCTTGAATCACTTATTCGCATGCAGGTAGAGCTTCTTTTTTTTTTTGTTCCATGGAGTGTTGTGCTGATGTTTTTGTTTTCGCTGTCAGAAAAGGGAGCAGGGGAACATTTTCTCAGTAGTCACATGGGGCTGCTTTCACATTCACAATAAAGTACAGCAAGACTGAATTGCTCACGGGAAAGTTCAATGACAGGAAATGCTCCAATTAGCCTCATAACATGTACATATCCTCTGCACATTGTCACCTTGAGGCTACAGAAAAACATGGGTGTTCAGAGGTCAAAGCTCACGTGTAACGACAGGAATGTAAGCGGGGATAGATAGAAAGGTGGGTAGGTAGGTAGGTAGAAACTGTATATAAACAGACAGATGGATGGATGGATGGATTAATTGGCATGCAAATTTTGGTATGAAGATTCTGCATATATTCTGCATTTGTGCTTGTCTTCACAATTTCCTCTAACACAAATCTGCATGTTTTATTAACAATACTGTGATATTTTCTGAAGGCTTTCTAAAGTTCATGTAGAAGACGTGTAAAAGTGAAAGCACTCCTCTGCGTGTGCTTGCTCAGTGTTTCCTCGCGGCCTCTTCTGTAACCTGCGGGCTGTTTTATCTCCAGCGCTGGCCTTCTAACAAAGCCTGTCAACAGATGTAATAATTTGTCCCATATCTTTCGCGGCACTGTACACATGACTTTCATTGCGCCTGAGATCGATTAACAAAAATGCAATTACGCAAGCGAAAGACAATATACGTGGCCTCGACCTGCACTCCTTTGAGTAATTACAGGAAATACGCTAAACTAAAAGAACACTCTCGGAAGGCCGGGGTTTAATCTGAGCAACGTGTTCTACCACCTGTTGACTACGATACGAGTGTTTTGTCTGTTCTTCCTGAGCTCTGGTTTCTTTCAGTGCATCACCGAGTGGCATTTACGAAAGGCAGAAGAAATCCAGCCCATCATCATCATTCTCACCCTGTACCTTTACAGCACTAACAGAAATGTTCCCCCTGGACTAACATGCGACAGGAAATTTTTACGAGTCTCTAACTTCCTCTAGGGTGGTCTGAAAAAGGCAACAGGTATGCGGACGGATGAACAGAGGCACTACATACGCTTTCTTCAACATTTGTGCAGATTCACATGTCCGGCACGTCCCTGCTTTTGATGACCCCGTGCCTGAGTGATGTCAGCATAGCGGCCGAGAGATTCCTTTACTCTCAGGCAGCCTTGGCAGGATGTGTAAAGAAAGGGCCGAAAGACAACACCGAGATTAGGCTGCTTTTGTCACGGTTCTGTGGCAGACTTTAAAGGCCTTGGCTCCACTCCCATCTTACAGATTCTTTTTTTCCTTCGATATCTCTCTCTCGCTCTATTTTGTTGTCTTTTTTTTCCCCTCTGTTTCTGCATTACCCCCTTTCATACAAGCAAGGTAAACATACTGTATAAGGGGAACTGCTTGTGCACATTATTACAAAGGGGGATGTTTTTTATTTTTCAGCCTTTCAAACAGCGGCTTTGTTGCAGATCCATTCTGCCTGTTTGAAAGAAGACAGAAACGCAAACAGAGGGCTCATTCTTTGAAAGGAGTGAGCAGGTATTCCCAGGTGTTGCCATCACAGACGCATAGAGTTTCCGTTTCAGCGCGAATCAATGAAGGCGCTCGCTCGCCACTACACGAACGGCTGTTCAATGTCAAAAAGCAAAAAAAAAAAAAGAAAAGAGAATGTTGTGGAATGTAGAGTGGCAGAGACAATTGAAAAGCACAACTAAGTCTTTGATTATTATTTTTTTTCTTCCTAGTTTGTTATATTTTTGATCAACAGAGTTAAAATCATATATCCTGGATATGTTTTTACTTTATTAATTCATACTCTGTTTGAGCACAGTAGAATCATAAAGAAGAACAGATATGTAAGGAAGAAAACATGACAGGGCGTGCTGTTCTGCGACAACAATAAATGCCAGGGTGTGTGATACAGGTCCTAGCCGGATGTTATTTTTCCATCACAACACATTCTGAAGTTTTATTCCTCTCCTAAAACATAAATTTACCATTCATTACAATTTTAAAGCTTGTCACTGCAAATATAATGGTAGAACAGCATTATCACAAGTACAACTACACTTTACATATAAATGTGGTAATGCTGTTTATGCCCACTAAAGACAACTGATATTCTTTAGTGGTGGTTAGATGGATGGGGATGATAGACGCTAGGAAACGTTATCTGAATTCACTCAATCCCTTACTTCTGCCATGCAAATAGTGGCAACCAATTGGCAAACTTCCAGTCCTGAAAAACGAAGCCAATGTTTTTATTCTCCAAAGCAAGATTTCCCATTCATGACAACTGTGCAACTATATTAAGCCATAAAGTTAGGGGTTTGGCCAATTTGAGTGACAGCTGCATTGAAGGTTTCAAACCGCTAGCTGTCTGCTATGCTTAATAGTAGGAATAGTTGTAGTCTAACTTACCACAAGAAATGTAGATGTTGAGACGGGATGATAATGTATGCAGAGTTCAATCAAATAAATTAGCATATCATTTTAATGCTAGCCACCAAAGCATTTTAGCTAAGCTTGTGAATGGTAGCTGAATAAGGGAGGCGGGTTCCAAACAACCGCCAGGTTCTGTTCGCTCTTCCCATTCAATTAATGGGTTAGACAGAGTTTAGGCAGAGTCAGCTCCTGCTAAGATGGCGATGATCAGGGCTCCCATAGTTTCCATCCACTCTTGAGAAAATCTCTGGGTGATGTCACAGAAGGTTTGTCCATTTTTTTTTTTTTTTTTTTTTTTTTTTACAGTCTATAAAATCCCCTCAATCCCTTACTTCTGCCACCTAAACAGATTGACAACATTAAAATAAGACAAGTCGAGCCCCAAAAAAGATTTATCATTTTATTGTCAATGATAAAATGATATTAAATGTAACAAACATAAAGTTTTTTACCACATAAAAAGAGGCCTGACTGTACAAGATTGTCCATACAAAGATAACTAATTACTAACTTTTTTAAACTGCACATATAAATATTTTACACTTAATATATGCTACATAGCTTACATTGCAGCTATAAAAAAATAATAAAAATAAAATCATAATCTATCGTTTCATTTGGTTCAAAACATTTATGTAATGCCCAATTTCATCACAGAAATAATGCTAGCAAATAAATTAAATCAACCTGTTAACTTTTAGAGTGATTTTGAGTAATTCCTAACATAATGCCATCCTAAATGTTCTCACGACTACAATTGAAACTGTGGAATAAGTGCGTTAATATTATATAAATTCAGAATTCGGCAGTGTGGTCTGCACTTCTACATTTGGGTAATTACAGATAAAACAGGGAAGGTGGATTGAGTCTGGTTTTTAAAGCCCCAGCACAAAAAACCCAAACAAATAAAAATAAACATTGGGCTGCCATTACTTGAGCAGTCAAAGGCATTTTACACAGTTTTCATATAGTGGTCAAGCTAATAAAAATACGTCCAAAAGGCAAACTAGTTCAATCAAAAGGGCCACCTGAGACGAAGGAATTTGTATCGATATCCCGTACCTGAACCTTTATAACAGATATTGCTAAGTTCTTATAAAACAACAACCACAAAAAAAAAACAGGCACTTGTGTTGTTTTTTATCCATTAAGTGAAGATACACTTAAAAAAAGATGCACTTAAATATAACTACATTTGCAAAAGACTGATATTGAAACATTCATGTACCAAAGATGAAAGCCCAACTGATATGTGAAACCTCACAAAATCAGCAAGAACATGTACATACAGACTCTCATGCAGTCAGGTTAGAAGTAAAGGGCTTATTAGTGTCCAAAAATCCAAATTTGGCATATGCGGATTAAAAAACAACAACAAAAAAAACTGACATACATTGATAATCCGGTTGAGGTTGCAGCAACAGAAATATTTTTTATGTAATTTGGTGCTAATGCGAAACGTTCCTTTTGGCCATATCCAGTCGGTCTGTGAAAGAGCATTAAAGCTGAGTGATCAAAGAGGAGGTGGATCACAAGGCTGAAAAGACCGAGCTCATTGTTCATAATGAGTTGTAAAAGAGACAGTACATTCACTTTTTTTTCCCATTTACCATGTACATGTTCCAGAACTGACCTGAAAGTGTATTTAGTTTTGTGTGAAATCTTGTCTATTTTCAATTGAGGCTCATTTTGTGTCATTGTCTCGTTTATTCCTTAGCCATGTCTCATGGTTAACTTGGGGAAGTAAACTCTTGAAATCCTGTAAAGGAAAGCAGTTTTATATGAAGCAACCTGGCTTACGTGTTTGGAGTAGTGGTGCAGCTTGGCCCGAGTGTTCGCTTTTGCTTAAAGTCGGTTGAATTTCCACAAATCCAAACAAAGCAAAGAGCAACTTCAACTGTTGAGGTCAGTATTGAGGGAAGAACAGGAAGCTCAGACCTTAAACAGGAACCCTGTGGGAAATCAGGAGGCTAACATTGGTAATGGATGTGCTGGTGTTGGTGCACTTTTCCGTCCACGTGTGAATGTGTGTGCGTGTGGATGTCTGTTAAGATCTTTGGGTAGACCTTGGGGCCAAGAAGAAGCTGTTGTTGTTGCTGTTGACTCATGTACTCCTCGTAGCTCAAGGAGCCCATGCAGTCCTTATCAGCTCCGGGCATAGGGCGCTCTCGAGGAGGCTGCCGATGGCCATTGGCCTGGGCGGAGACGATGGCTCCTGAGGAACAGTGCTTTTTCGATTGGCAGAACCACAGGAGGATCGTGCCTAGGATGAAGACTACGCCAGCAGGAATGCCAATGATGACGGGCCAGGGAAGCCCAGGAGATGGGACGACAGTTACAGGAGGAAAGAGGCGCTTGGTGTCTGAAACGCAATGAGATCAAACCAAACTTTAATATCTTTTGACTGTACATCTCCATCTGTAATGTTGATTTATAGTCACTAACAGATCTGTAATTGAGAACCATTTACAGTACATCCTATAAAATTCTTGTCATCTTGACATTTAAAAATTTTCTACTGAAAATACTGAAAGCAATGCCTCAAATTTTTTTTTAAGGTTTAAAAGACACTAATTCCTTTATCTTAAATCTAAGACAACAGAACAACAGTGATACAGACCAGGCAGAACAGTGAGGAAAGCACTGCGGAAGCTGTAGCCCATAGTGTTGGCACCCAGGCAGATGTACATGCCTGCGTCTTCTTCCTTGGCACGGGTAATGAGCAGCTTGTTGAGGTAGGAGCCGTCGGGCCGTGACCACACCTCCCCGGTAGGCAGCACTACGAAGCGGTGCTCTCCAACCTCAATGGTTGAATTGTACTTGTTCTCATCCCCAGGCTCCACTCTCTTCAACCACTGGATAACGGGTTTGACATCGCTGCGTACTTTGCACTGGAAGGATGTGGTGCCGCCGTAGTCTACTGTTGTGTTTACAGGATGTGTGCCGGTCAGGATGGGCTTAGAGTTGGTGCGCTCTGTAGGTATAAACAGAATCACTAAATTTAAAATCTGTATTAGGTAGAACGGAACATCTAAGATGTCATGTTTTGCACAGACAAGAGCGAGTTTCACCTCCCCCTTGCTTGAAGCACGGCTGTGTGGAAACGTGTGTTTGTAAAGTCAGCAGGCACAGCTGGGATTTAATCTATAGCAGATGGTAAATGAGATGGATACAATCTTTCTAGCTCTCTGAACTTACCACCAAACAGTCACCTTGTCATAGTTCTGCACACTAAACCAGTCTAACCACTCAATAGGAGCAAAGCTGTTAATAAAGCCATAAGACTCTCCACTAAACAGCAGCTTACTCGCAATAATTACTCAACATCCATTATTCAGCATAAACTGCTACAGAACAATCCAAATTCATCACACATTTATCACAAACTCCATTACACCACTCATATTCCATTCTGGCTGCTTCATACTGAGCTCATTTTTATGTTCTCAATTTAGGTGACAGAAAAAACAAATCTGTTGTGAACTCAAGCAGGCCTTTAAAAGCCCCTTTGTTTCAGGGCCAAACAAACAAATGAAAAGCAGATACTGCACATTAACCAGGCACCTTTTCTCTGCTAGGTCTATTAAACTGACACATCATGTCTGACACATTCAGAGATGAGCACAGAGGGGAGAATCAGATGACTTACGGATGACTTCCACTTTGTAGGTGGCGTTGATTTCTCCAGCGCGATTAGATACGTGGCAAGTGTATTTGCCGCTGTGCTCCGGCGTAAGGTTTTTCAGGCTGAGCGTCCATTTCTTCTTACGGCTCTCACCAACCTGCTCAGGTGTAAGTGGTCTGCTGTCTTTTAGCCACACAATATCAGGTCTAGGGTTTCCACTAGCCGTGCACTTTAGGCGCACTGAGCTGCCCACTGGCCGAGCTATCACCCGCTTTCTCATCTTAGCCGGCTGGGTGAACCGGGGTCGCACTGTAACAACAGAAAAATATGCTTTAGAATCTCAGGAAAAACTAATTTCATGTCCTTTTTATGAGTTGCATGCATTTTAGAAATAATGGAACCTAAACATGATGAAGAAAGGCTAGGGCTGCCTCTAGCAAATTACTAATCCACTTACTGGGCTAAAACTGTAATATGAGCAAAATTAAAGTCAACACTGGAAATTAGCTACTCGACTATCAAAGCCCAATATAATATCCCTATAACGCGTTTTTTTAACACCACTCCCAGTGCCAATTCTGCACAAAAAATATCAGCTTATCCCGAGTAAGTGTTTTTGTAGGGTTTAGGGTCTGGGGTTATAGACTTTCTGAAGGCACCATGTAATTTTTCACAACATTGATGATGTTACAATGAAAATATCTCACACAAGGGCTGAAGTGAAGCTCTTGTGGAGGCCAATATTATTGAGCAAAGCGCCACCACATGAGGGCAATTTGACAAAGCAAACAGCAGCTGCTCTGAAGTTTTAGCAGGCCGTTGGTTGCTGGCTGTTTATACTCACAGCAGTGTCCGAACAAACAGCAGGACAGAACACACAATAGTGAACTCGGCCTGTCTCTCTATTGAGTGCAGGCGGCGCTCAGTGGGCGCTAACAGTTCAGACCTGATATCGAATTGGATGGTGGCCGTTGAAGAGGAATGGAATGCTTCCCCCCTTGCATGATACTTAAATAGCCTGCACTTTGGCTTGTCGAATGCAATCGCCAAAGAAAAACCTGAGTCTATAGTTGGAGAAGGGCGCGATACCAGTGCAGGGTAGAACAAGAATGGCTGTGTTATAATCGGTCAAGCTTTATAGAACTTGACATTTTGATTGAACATAAAGAATCAACTGCATACTATTTCTGTTTAAAGCTTAGAAAATTTTCTTTCTTGCATATGGTAAATGTTGTGTATCCTTATATATATGAAAAAAGGCCACTTGCTTATAAATGAAATAAGAACTAAAAAAATGGTAACTAAATTTATGCCTGCTTATTTCCTTGAAACCACATTGTATTTTACAATTGAAAACTGATCCGCAACCTCAAATCATGGTATACGACTTTAAGCCTAAAAGAGATGCTTATAAAACTCTTGGCAAATTCTTTCTTCATCTGGGGAAGCAATTACAGCTAATAGGGCTAAAAAGAGTACAAAGTGAAGTTCAGAGAGCTCTAGCACCTTACCCAGTTTTCCTGACAGGTCAGGGGAGAACTCTGCATCTCCCGCTGGTCTGGCACCGTCCTTCCCCGTGCTTGAGTCATCTGCGCAGCGAGAAGACAGTCTTTGAAGCTTACATATCAAAGCGCATCTTTGCATTTCAGTCATTCCTGGAGACACCACTGTTTCTGCACTCGTGCAGATTTCATCTTTAACAGAAACGTAAATCTGGCTCAGGATAAGTCGGGCGAAGTGACAAACATGATACAGTAGCTGAGAGCAGCGCCATGGCTGACTTGTGATTCATTTGCCTAAGGGTGCCAAATGAAACTGTAAGACTCTGTGTTAGCAAAAACTATCTGAGATGATTTATGCGCTGAGACCAAGGTGCTTTTAGGAGAAACAATATGATCTGGATTAAATGTTGCATGCTGCTGCTGTAGGGGGAAGAAAACTCTGTCGAAAAGACAGTCAAATTATTCAAGTCAATGCAGTAAAAATAAAGAACATCAAGACTGTAATTAGTGTGCAGACAATTCAAAGGCCTCTATTCTTTGGGGTACTTGCTCAACTCTTAAGAGTAAGCTTCAAGAGGGATGGAGAGGGAAAAGTGCGAGTGGAAATTCAGGGCTTTTCTGCTCCGGTTACATCCCCCTCCTGCCAGCTCATCCATTCAACACATGACTGGCATTTTCAGAGCTGTCAGCTCTTTGAACCTGTCGGCAGGCTGGTTTGATCTGAGAATGTACACAGTTTAATGCTGCTGCAGGAGAGCCTCCAACCTGGGCAGAGAAACGACTTGGCCCATTAAGCACCCAGCTTCATTATTATACTCTCCAAATCCCACTCTTCCCCTTTGCTGCGCCTCATCAGCACATAGCTCTTTTGTTCGGGTTTTATACTCATCGGAACAATTACTCAGAAATTTTTGTTGGATCGATAACAATGGATTCTGGGCTTGGCCCATAGACTCGCTTTAAGCTTAGCACGTATGTTTAGTATCATTCATAAAACTTTTCCTTAAGGCCAGAACAGCAGTTTGAGGCTTTGGTTTAGAACATGTGCCAACTTTGCAATAACATATACATCCTTGCAAAAGCTCATAACCGCTGCGAAACACCGTCTTTAAACAGGTTTGATTCAGGGAAAGTGGAGAAAGTGCGTGGGTTTTCAGGTTTCTAAACAAACTTCTGTTTCCTTTTAATTAAATACAATTGTCACTGTGGTGAGTTACATTTCACACATCCACCAGCCTGCAGTTCTAACGGTTCTTAGCCGAGTGACGGAGTTGTTTGGATAACCCCTTCTGCGTGTTTGCTTTTACATCTGCTGTAAAAAACATGCCCTGTTCTACAGGAAACTTGAATCCACCGAGCCTTGTTTTTCTCCAAGATTATGTCTGTCAGATGTTTTAATGCTCAGGGGCCCTCAAGGTAAAGAGCTAGCTCGAGTTAGCTAGAAGGTAAACGAAGCCAGGAAACTACCTCCCTCTTGTACAATCCAACTTCTTGATTGGCTGTGTGGAGTTCTCAGGGCTAGCTAAACAATGCTGTCCAAATCATTACATAAAATGTAAAATTATTTTTTTGCAGCCACCTATAATTAACGCTCGGGTATTATGAACATTATTCTGTTCTGGTCAAGACAGCAATGATAAATGAATGTTTTTTTTTTTGAAGGAGATGTCTTTTTCAGAAGAGGCCTCTAAAGGAGCGTCAGTACGGTGGACTTGTGTTAGCTGTTAGTTTGGCTTTGATTTACTGAATTACAGCATGCAGCTTATGGAAACCATTACTGATTTTGGTGTTACACAGCCTCGTATTAACAGCCAGCTCCGAATGGTGAAAATTTATGAGCCGTGGTCACAGTGGAGACATTGCTACATTACAGACTACAGTCATACTCCGAAATGAATAACAACTGACAAGTTGACAGATTAACTGCCTGTCAAGTGTATTTACGTTCAGCTAGACGAGTGGATCCTTAAAGCGTTTTTTTTATTTGAGGCAATGAAACTGTGTTATGTGTTACACCAGAAAGAACACGTTATGATAAAGTGAAGTAGCCCAAAAATCACCTGGATACTTTTCTGAAGTCAGGACACATTTTATAATTCAGCTCACCCGATACTGACAGGGTCACAACCTTTTTCTCTTGAGCTCGAAACATCTGTTGGATGGATACGTCATGCAGAGGGAAGAAATTTTTATTTTTTTTAAGTTCTAATCCAACTATATGACTCTGAAAACTGCCGTTTCCTTTTTAATATTCCCTTCAATTTGATTTTAATAACTTGCGACTAAGTCCACAACAACTTGCAAATTAAGATACAAATGTATAACACGGCACCTGGGGAGTTTTAAAAAAAAAAAGGTTACAAAGCGCTATTGAAATCATTCTCCAAGTTCCTACAAAGGCTCTGACTATGACTTCTTCCATAACGTCACCTTCGTATTGACTCAGAGGCAGCATGATTAGCTACAGTCCTTCTCGCTTTGGCACAAGCCCTGACAGTCTGCCTCCATCCCTGCTACACTGAGGAGCATGAGACAGCTTTACTAAGGCCTTACTCCGGCAAATAAGGTCTGACCTTGCATTAAGTATTTCCTTTCCTCTTTTAAGGATTACTGCCGCAGAGGGACAAGATAATGACTGTAGTTTATGCGTTTTTTGGCCTCGGGCTTTCAGAAATCGAGGCTGTATCTAGGAAAAGGGGAAAGTCAGCAAAATGTTTAGGATTTGTCTCCTAAAGGTATTATAGTTCATAGTTATCATGGGGCTCTGGAGAAAGAAAAACAACAGGAAGTTTTTAGGTTTATGCAACCTTACTTCATAATGAGACAGATGCAGAAGTCTGCCATGACCCCATCTGGGATAAAGCAGTTACTGAAGATGGCTGTTTTTTTTTTCTGCAATAAAGGCATTAAATGCATTTCAGAACCAGGGCATTGACTCCTGTTCAAACTGGCAAATAAAAAATTGCAAATGTCCATGATTCAGCAGGGGACCAAAAACATACGATGAAAGGATGCTGCATTGCCTTGGATTTGAATACATCATCCACCAGACCATTTCAGGGAAGTAGTGGACTGAGGCTACTACAGTAAGTACACCCAAAGCCTCAGACACAAATATCCTTGAGATTACTTCACAAGGAAGTCATGCTGTCTGTTTGTTTGACGTGTCATGCCGGTGGGGGTTTGATCGCAGGCCATCAGTGGTAATTATGGCCACCTGTGTGGGAATACAAAGCGAAGCCTGCATCAGGTTTTGTTGGTTTAGACTGGTCCTTGTACCACACCACTAGTGTGCTTGTTTCATCCTTATCCCCGATCATTTCAGATCTGACAACATTTTTCAGCCTTGGAAAGCATCTGTATTGGAGACATACAGACAGACAGACAGACAATTTTTTCTGAGCCTGGTTTTGGGTCTTTCAGTGTTTGAAACAACGATATCATTGAAAGAATGAGTTCTGCCCAATGTACAGACAAAAACTTTCTTATATTTATATAGATTCCAAGAAGCTGACAATTTACCACTATCCTTCCAGCTTGTAAAATTTGTTGGAGAGTTCTTAACTAAATTCTAATCATTTCAATTCAACTTAGTTTTTTTTTTTGTTTTTTTTTTTGATAAATCCAGGGCAGTAATTTGATATGTCTGAAACTGTGACTTTTCTTTTGCCGGGTGACCTCAATATGGTGACCAGTCCTTTTAGCAAACATCACACATGTCTAAATGCTTGACTGGCTCACTTGATTTGTGCATTTCACTACACTTTCTAATCACGGCCTTAGCCAGCATTGCATTAGCCACTTAAAGGCATTTTGCTCTCCTTAAAACCCTTCCCAGGGTAATGGAGGACCACATGCTGATGTTCTCACAGCAGTGTTTAAGAAAGCAACAACATGTCATCACTAGAAGGCCATGCTGTCTGAAACCTCAGCGAAAATACACGGCAGGATCAAACGTTAGCGAGACGCGTAACAGAGACTGCCTTTTATGTTTACACCCGTCTTCTTTCAATTCCTTTAACACTGTGACATCCAGTTATCTTTCCCGTACTTACAATATTCCCTTTTATATGCATCTATTATTACCGAATACAGGATTTAACAGCGTAGTCAGCGAGCATGTGGAAATTGGGTAGTAAATGTCGACTTTGATATATTTTAGTGGTTTACACTCCATGAGTTAAGTATCATGTTCTGCACACATCCGCAGTAAAAGTTCCCGATTGGCTCGCTCTTTGCAAAGCTCGGCACGCAGCGGCACTTGGAAAGCACATTTTCTTCATGCCTTTGTTCGGCGGCTGCTTTATGTCATGTTCGCACATCATTTTTACATGGCGAAATATTAAAACAGGGAGATTTCTAAAGATGGGTATTTATGGGATGCTGAACAGAAGTGACTATAAGGACAAACTCCACAAGCCTGGAGAGTTTAGGAGGTTATGGTTGCTGTGTGTGTATAGCAGGGGGAGCTTGAACTCATAATGGCGTAAAAAATTTTTTTTTTTACCCAGAAAATGTCTGATTCACAACATTTCCTAAACATTCTGAATAAAAACAAGTACTAAACACAAACACAAAAGTCATAATACTGAAGTTATTGTGCTGAATATCAGGTGCGTCATAAACCCATTTGGCATAAAGCAGGAGGAGATTGGTGGCATTTCTGGGCGCTGGACGCTGCCCACCTGCTTTTGTGGACCCCCCCACCCCCCCCGCCCCTCCCCTATACCCTCTCGCCCCAGCTGCCCGCCTGTAACTCTAGTAAACATCAAGGGGAGGACGGAGCTTTACTGAATTAACATATCTCGGATATTGATTGCAGCGAGCTTCCTTTGAAACGGACACCTTCGCCTCGGCACGCTGAACTCACTTGCTTGTTCTGAACAAATTGTTTAGGAATAAGAACGATGCCTGAGAAGGTAAGACTGAAGGTGTCAGTTTCACACTGAGCGAAATTAATTAGTGAAACTTTATCTTCATCAATTGCTAAATTGTTGCCAGTACATTTAATGAGCTTTAAGTCTTGGTGTGTTTAAAAAAATTAAAAATAAACACCCGTCACAAATCTAAACAAAATAGGTAAACCATTAAAAAAGCACCCCACACAATGTTTCTTTAAGGATTTTTTTTTGTTCCAGGGGGTACAAAGCACACAAGTAAATCAAGTAACGTTATGCTATACTTTGATAGATTTAACTATTCTGTAATGTTTTATAGTCACTGTTTAGAGAACCTGCACTAAAACTCCTAATTTCACATCATTTAGTTTAATTTCAGTTCTTGGCAAACACAAGATTGTGATTCATGGGTTATAGCCTCAAAATCACTGTAGAAGTCTGTAAGGAGTTTGAGCTACTCCAACATTTTAATCAACAATACAAACACTATTTAAAAAAAAGATTTTTGCATATTAAGGCCATGCCAATGAAAACAGCTTTGCAAAGGAATAATGAGTGTACAGCTCCAGAGAAAGTATTATAAAGAAGTCTGAAGCTGGTAATACCCGATACATTCTGTCAACAGATATTTTCATCGGTGCTGTGCGGAGAAGATGACAGAAGGAGTTGAGAGAAGGGGAGCTGGTGCCAATACCCTGCAAGCCACTTTCTGTCTGACAATCAGCAACACATGTCTAAAGACTTACTCACGCTCCTGAATCATCTGCCCCATTCTCATATTGTACTTGTCTCAAAAGTTACACAGGGATTGACAAAATTCAAGGTTTAGACACCACATCAAAGCCCCCCCACCCCCAAAAAGGAAATGTCAGCTACGCTGGTTCACCACAGTGGTATATCTTAATCTTTGTTACAACGCACCATGAAGTTGTGTTGGTTATGGACTTACTACAATCCTGAAATGAGTGGGAAAATATTTTCTACCCGATTAAACAACTCTTGCAGGCGCAAAAAACAGCAGGGTTCATTTTCAAAGTTCAGAGCTTGTATCATTCATCAAATTGATCCAAGATTAAAATCTGTAATTAAGACTAGCCTTAATCAAAATAAAACATTTAAATTAACTATACTAATGTGTTTCCAAGGGGTTAAATTGTTGGCCAAAGCAAAGAAAAAAAAACTGAGGAGATTGCTGAAATTAGTGGTATTAGGTTAAGAAGTATCCAACACAATGTTAAAACCTGGAAGGATAGTGCTGAACCATCAGTCAACAAAAACAAGCAAACATGAATGACCGTGATTGGAAATCGCTCTGCATTGTAAAAATTTACCGTAGAAATCACAGCTATGTTTAAAAGTGAAAATAAGAGCATTTCCACACAGACAATGCGAAATGAAATCACAGTATTAGGACAAAACTGTTGTGTCCATAGGAAAATGACTGCAGAAAAAAGACTTCAATTTGCTAGGGACAGTAAAGATTGGACTTTGGAGCCATGAGTTTAGATTAATCATATTCCAGAACGATTAGTGCATCAGGGTAAGAAGAGAAGCACATAAAGCGAAGAACCGATCATGCATAGTAACCACTGTAGTTGAATTAACGCAACTCTGATGATTATGCTGTGTAAGGATGTTGAAAAAATGGCATGGGGGCATACATGCTGCAAATCAAAATTAAAGGTGATCCAACATAATATTCATACGTGTGACAATTTTTGCACTGTAAAACAGTTTGTAAAAAGAGACAAAAAGCCTAATTTTTGCAACACATTAAGAAACCATGAAGTTGGATGAGATATGAGGCATTAGACACGAGGCGGGATGCAAGTGTTGTTTATTAAGAGCAAATCTTTAATCTTTAATCGCACAAAGCTCAGAAATACAAGAGTAACTTGTACAAGTCTTTCCAACAACACAAGGGAACAGAAGGGTATAAAAAGATGCTAAACTGAGAACAGGTGTATTGGGAACAGACCAATGACCAGACAGGTGTTGCGTCAGGACCAAGAAGCAAAACAAAATTTCCCTGCAGTAGTTGGATTAGTGACTGGAAGTGTGAATGAGTGTGTGATTGTGTAGGTTGTACTCCCACCACATACCCAGGGCACAGGATTAGGCTCAGGATCCACCACGACCCTGACCAGGATAAGCAGGTTACAGTAAATGAATGAATAAATAAATGGTGTGTATTTAACATTTTGTCTGAAAAGCGTACAAAAGTGTATAAAAATGCGCCTCAAGTGTATATAAAAATGTCTGTGCTACATTACAATTTCTCCTTCTGCTACTTCAATCGAAGGCATGTACACTAGTAAAAACATCACATCTGCCTTATACAGTTTATAATAACTGTTTTGGATTATTCTACATTATGATCAAAGCGACCATACCATTAGAGATTTTCTAAAGGAACAAACAGCAACAAATCAGCTCCCAGGGAAAAAAAAGCAGTGCTCTCAAAAACAGGAACGGTTATACTAAACAAAGCGCTGTGAGACTTCAAAGGCAGTCCTCTGATGAGGCAGTGTCTTCTCCTCAAACACATCTGAACTAATTGGTGCGTCTATTCTTCCTGACCACACTTCACTTGTTTCCTTTTATACAGGTTGCACCACTGTGCAGTCAGGGCTCGATAATCGGCAACCGCCCAAAGAAAGAATAGCGAGGGAGCTGTACAAAGACCACCTCTAATGAGAGAGGATTCCTCTGCTGTACCAGTCACCCAGCACCACGGAGTAAAAGCTATTATATGTCGTTAAAAGGGTGGAAACTCGGGGTAGGTGTGTAGATGTGGGGCTCAAAAGGATATAGGCACCACCCTCTGTGTCTCCCCCCTAGTACCTCCTCAGGGAACAATGGAGGAACAAGCTTAATCCTGGCCAGCATATAATGAGCTATAAGCTTTCTTTTCAGAGCAAAAATGCTCTCGCTTCTTTGGCCGCTAATCAGGGACAAAATGCCCCTATGCCTTTCAGCACTGCAAATCCTCATTCCTTTGCAGGTTCGCTCTTCTCTTGTTTTGCGTTTTCAAGTGTCCAAGGTTGAAGAGGAGAAGAGCTTAAGGTCCATGAGAATGGTCAGGCATCTGGACGCATGGAAGCTTTATGTTCAAGTGGGCCTTTTGAGGGTGCCCAAAGAGATACACAAGTTGTTCTGCATTCAAGACAAAGAAGAGCATGAAGCAAATGCAGAGCTTTTATACTTTTTTTTTCATCTCTCTTTCAAACGCCCCAAATCTCATATCTAACTTACTTATGGTCAGGACTTCCATCAATCATAAATATGCTTTAACCTGGATGTCTTTAAGAATCGGCTATTCTTGTTTAGCCACAAAATACCTAAAGTGACCAAAAGAGCAAACTTCAAAGAGCTGTGAATTCATTTTGATGCATGTAATACTTTTTTGCCCTCTTGTCTAAATGTCAGAGCAATCTGTTAAAGTTAAATGACATTTAACTGGCTTTAAGGTGAAGGTTTTGTGGGCTGGCAAAATTAAATGTTTCGCAAACCAAACTTCAGTTTACAGTTATGCTCCCACTGGCACGGCCAGACCTCTTACAGATGAAACAAATGACTTCCCAATTTATCGTGAAGAGGCAATTAGGTGTTACAAATTAACAAAGCATTCCAACCAGTAGGGAGGATTTTCAACAAGCAACAGGGAATGTGAAACAAGCCTTCATGTGTAAAGGACATGTGAAAAGCGTTAAAAAAAACTACACTACTGTTTGTTTTTAGTCTTTGCCAGATGACTAACATGCATATGAAAGATCATCCTCACACTATGCATGATTCACCTTCAGTCAATTCCTTCACATTTACTTTGCTTCAAAGCAAACCTGATGACATTCATATTCAACTCTTCCTTTCCTCCATGAATCATAGTGGACACACCTAGCCAAGAAGCATTTTGCAAATTCCTGGCCTGCAGATTAGACTTCACCTCCTGTCTCCTCCATCTCTTGCTAGACGATGAAACCATGCAGAACTGCGATATGGGTTGTGTTGAGACTCTGCCTCCCCCTGTTAGAGCCTTCATAAACAAGCAGGCGTGAAATGTAATCCCCTGCCTTATACATTTGGCCGGTCATAGCCGCTTGAGTGCTTTGTTTGCATTTTCCCCCTTTTTCCGGATCTTTGAGTGGCTCCCTTTGCCAGTGCCTTTGAAACTCAAGCTTGCCCCCACCTGTAGAGGGACGAACACTATGTTTACATTATTGTGTGCTTAAAATGGCATCTTCATTTCCTCTGCCTTGTTTCCGGATGAGTCGGTCAGTAACAATACAAAAGAGGGAGGATCTGTTTGTCTTGTGGTGGTGGTGCTTTGATGAAAAAAAAATCCTGGATCACACCCAAGTTTATTCTGATTCACAAATGAAATGTTGATTCACCGGTGATGAATATAAGGATCAGAGTACATGAACTGTTTGGGTGAAGACCTGGAGCACTTGTTAATCTTTTTTTCTTTTTCTGAGGTTTGTCCTCAGCATATTTTGGAGGAGTGAAAATCAGTGCAAGTTTATTTATGATAAGGTCTGTCTGGTGAGTCTGTATCAAAGAAAAAGGGATTGAGTATAACATTGTAATACTGTAACTTAATAGCCTTTGAAATCTTTACCCGTAAAAAGTCATACATTTTTACATTTGAAGGTCAGCCAGGTCTTACTTGTTTTCTGTTTTCATAAGCTACTATTTCTCGCTCCGATAATAGGGAGTGGAACAAAGCCATGCTTTGCAGAAAAACATGGAAAACCTTCTGTGTTTTTGAATGACAAAGTTGGTGAAACAATGGGTAAAAAAAAAGTAAAAGGGCATTCTCTGTTCTGTCGCTTTCCTGCTTTTTATTCTGAAGTCCTGATCCATCTTGGACTTGCTTCGCCAAGCGTGTCACTCAGTCTCTGGCAGACCCTGATGGCAGGCATGCCAGTGGACACATGACCACTGAAGCTGAGCAAAGTACAAACGAAGACAAATCTACTGAGAAGCCTGCCATAACAGGTTGGTTAGCACATGAAAGAAGGGCAAAAGGAGGGCTTTGTATTCCTTTTTTACGCCCATTTCCTCTGTTCTTCCCAATTCCGGGACATCCTCCACTTAAACCAACAGAGTTTTGATTTCTTTCTGAAGTAGAACCTCAATCTCTGCTTTGCACCGAAGATGTATAATGCCAAAGAAAACCATTGTATAGGAGATACTCCAATTTTATGGCAATTAAACCAAGCTTATTGTGTAACTCAACACTGGATATCTCATTGCTGTCCTCCATGAATTTAATTCCTCTGAACTGCTTTGAAATTGGTTTAATATCTAATCGGAAATTTCTAAGGGGGCCTGCGAAGGTCACCAGATTGGGCCGCCATGCGATCTGTTTTCTTAGGTTCTGCCCCAAGACAGCTGTGGAATCTGACACTTGTGTCAAGGAGTGCGTGGAGAAAAGAGATTAAGGAGAGCGCAGGCGGACTTTCTCATTCTCGTCACGTTCATCGACCCAACAGTGCAGAAGGACAACTTTCTTTTAAGTTCTCCTCAAAAGATTGCTGTGATGAATGCCGTGAAACATGAGCTTTCGGCATGTTTCGACTTTGTTGAGCATTCCGTGCAGAACGAGAGAAAAAAAAAAAAAACAGCCGTGGTGTACGGTCTCACAAAATTGCTTCCAAAGATATCATGTTGGAAATTTTGGGGTTTCCGGCAGCCCAGCGCATTCTGTCTCAACAGCCAGAAGGGAAGGAGAGTGTCGGTTTTGAAATGTCAGGTCTGTTTTTACAGTTCGTGTAAATCTCTCATTTGGTTTTGGAAGACTTGAAATAATTACATTCCAGGAAAAAATATTTCCCAAACCTACTCCATTTCAAGCGCACCAGTAAGAAAAATAGATAAGGATATCAACTAAGTAAAGAAGTATTGATAAAGCCTTCTGTCAATGGGTTGATAAGATCAGAATGTAGAATATCTGACCTCATAATATCTTATCATTCAGTATTAATAGTCTGCCCCCCTCACCACCACCAAAAATAAATAAATAAAAATGTATGTGCACAAAAGCATTCAATTTCACTGCAAAAAAAGAAAAACTTCGCTAAGGTGCATAGAAATTGGTGAACTTGCTCTTGCAGACTGACCACCTCAGGGCATCTCAGGGAAGTCTTAAGGGAAGCACTGCATACAGATCAGCAGATATCTCAAGCTTCAGTTTTCCTGGATTAAGATCACTACCAGATGTTGGCTGAGCAGCAGCTTCTAAGGCCCAAACAAGCTCCACAAATCACTATAAATCACCAGGGACTTCTCTGTAGCTTCCTACATGTCTTAATTTTGCAATTACTTCAAGTCACGTCTGCACGAGTTCACAAACAAAGAGTAAATTGGTCTTGCTGCATGTTCTGTTTTAGTAGCCAGTTTATATTGGCAAGTGCCAACAAAATCAACACGAACCATTACTGTAACAGTCTTTTTCTCAAACCGTATCATATAATGACTCTCTCTGCTGGCCACTCTCAAGGCTACCTTTACTTTCAATAGTTTAGCCAGTGGTGCAGTTTCCTTCTCTGATATAATAACACAAAATTTATCTCTAGTTAGCCTAAAAACCAGATTGTAAAAATATATGAACGCTGGACAAAGGCATTCGTAAATAAACAGGGATATTTTTGTGGTTTGGGGAAAAATAAATCTGTCATCAAATGTGGATAACATGAACTAGTGGGTGTAGGGAGTGAGAGTGGAAAAAGAAACAGATCACATTGGAGGACAGGGATCAGTGTGGAGTTGGGACCTATAAGAGGAACGAGTGGTTCCCAGAGCCAGCACTGCCAGAGATGGACAGATGCTAATGTCTTTCCCATCTGGCTCAAAGAAGGGCAAGGCTACTAATGAGTCCTATCAACACTGGTCTCCAGTCCTCACTGGGACATTTGATCACCAAGCCATAAAACACAGGGTGAACTAAACAGGCAGTCCCAGTACTTCAAACACACATGAAAAAAAGTTTAATCTAAGACCCTGTACATAGGTATACAAATTATTTCAAAAACTGTTTTAGTCCCTTGTTCACACAAACTCAGTGAAAGCCCTTAAAAATATGTTTTTCAAAAACATCCTGCAAGGTGGAGAAATTTATAATGTGAATGTTTTCAGGTTTCACATGGACAAGAGAGAGAGATCTTCCCCACCCACTGTGTTCTAGTGCTAACAAAATACCAAAATTTTGTTTTTATTATTATGGAATTCTATTTATAATGCTAGAATACGATATACGATCAAACTGAAGCAGTAATTCCACCTCATTGGCGGACCACATAAATCTTTGTTTGACGTTCGAGATTTTCCATGTTTCTTCTTAAATTCTTGAGGTGTTATACATTTTAAGTATTATTGGTCCCGTTTGGCTCGCCCTCTCAGATGAGCATAAAAATTTTTTTTTAGCATTTTTGTTTTGACATAAATATTTTCTTATATATTACCCCCTCTTTAATCCTATGTGTTTTTGTGTAAAAACATAATAGAAATCGCCTGATCGTATCAAGTCTTAGTATTACGCAAATACAACCAGAAACAAACAACATATAACTTTTTATTTGAATTTTATTTAACAAAAATGAGGCCAGAAAGATTTTCCAGATTTTCTTTTCCTTTTTTGATGTAGTCTTGTGGAATAGTTACCAGTTTCAGAATTACCAGAATCATGCAAGCATGAAAAAAATAACATCTTAAGGTATGAACCAGATGATCAGGCTGGTGATTATTATACTGGTGATGCTGAATGCTGAGTGTTTGGAACAGACGAGAGGGAAAATGAGGTTGCTGCTATCCTTTAGGCACTTTGCAGCCTGTCGCAATAAAACATTTGTTCCCATTTATTTAATTTAATCTAATAATTGAATTAAATTATTAGTACTGTGCAAAAGTCCAGAGCCACCGCTCATTTCTTCATGTGAAATTAAATTACACATTACAGTATGTAGAATAAATAAAGAAATGTATCAAGAATATCTGGAACTAATCTCAATGCTTGACTTTGTGGTTCTGAAATTTGTACTCTAACATGTGGTTTAAGAAGTGGTAAGGAAGAGGTGATTGCTAAACCAAATTAAGTATCCTAATAAAACAAATGGGGAAAAAATGAGGAATGAAGAAACAATATTCCCTTAATATTCTTCCTGTTATGAACAAATGTCATTGCATTGATGAATGCTGGGCCTGACTTGAGTGCAGATGCAAACAGATGAGCTTTTGTGTCGTAAAATATAATAAAAAGGAAAAGAAAGCTGAAAATACTATTCTGAATGAAATGCAATTTAAGAGCAAGTGGAGACATGCGAGTGGTAATTTAAAAAAGGTGTCGATGTTCGTCTTGTGAGTGAGAACGTGAAAATATCAAAGGACAAACGCTTGCGGTTCAGGTGCGGTCTGAACTAATTACCGAGACCACCCACAGACCTGGAGAAAGGCACGGATCAACTTCCACCTCCACATTCATGGTTTATTACTCGAATATGGTTCAATAGTTGAAAATGTGGCAGCACTTTACTTTTTTAAATGCCTTATATGTAACCAAATGCACAAGTTCCATAACTGCCAAAGTAATGTGTCATTCTGTAACAATATTATTATAAGTGTGTATGAAAGTTTGTGGCTCCTATGGAATTATCTGGATTTTTATGAGTGGCTCCTAAAATGTTATCCTAATCCTTAGAATAAAAAAAGTCAGCCCTATTTACTGTATCTGAACACAAAAGAATCTTGTATTTAAAATAGGATAAATATAAAATTATACCTTTTGGTGGAGGCATCTGCTGATCATGTGATCAGACTGGCAAGGAGATAATGACATAATTCCCCTAAAAGCTGTTTCCATTCATTTCAATTTAAAAAAAGACGTTTTTCCTGAATGTCCTGCTTCAGTTAGGAGTCCCAGCCAATCTAAAATCTAAAAAATATTTTATTAATTTATTTTTTTCTGAGGGAGGCAATTGACTTGATTTGCCTTTTTTGGCTCATGGTCATGTTGCATTACATCAACTTTTAGATAATCCTAGATTTAGTTATTGTTTTCCTGTGACAACTTGGAATTCATTAGTTCTTCGTTTATTCCAGGTCCTTTAGGTCATGTTTTTGTAAATCAAAACCACATCAATATTCTGACTCCATTATTCGTTTTGTTTCTGTGCATGCATCAAAAGGAAGTAGTAGTTCAACCTTGAAATCTAATTCAGCATCACTCTTGGTGCATGTGTTTTTTTTTTCCTTATGGTAGATTGAACACAGGATAAAGAAATGCCTGTAGATCAAGGCTACTACTGTCTGTTTTTGCATTAGTTTTTGTCAGACAAAAAGATATACTGTTTGCCTTTTGCATTTGTGTGTAATAAAAAAATTCAATGGTTTGGTGCAGCAAAGTGGAGTTAAATAAAACTGTTTACTTTGAGAAAGGTCAAGTTTCAAATACGACATCTTTTAATAAATGTTCGATACGATGCAATGGAAAGGGTTCACAAACTTTTCCCCTCACAGTGTAATTTAAACTTTAATTAAAGATGCAAAAGGTGTGCACCCTATGTCAGATTTGTAACAGCTGTACACTTATACTAATTTCTACAATTAATTATATGTTGCTGCAATGCAGATACCACAGATTTAGATATTTACGTAACTTATTTAAAAGTATCGCACACCCTACTCCATTTGATGTCAACCTTTTTT
>JAQMYL010000002.1:9199425-9216422 GCA_030014365.1 Clarias pachynema | reverse complement strand
AACTATAAATAAAGATATAAACCGGAAAAAGCTTACCGTAAAGTTTACAAAGCAGCTTAACAATAATACCTTTAGATTTTTACAGACATAAACAAACAAATATCTTCTGGTTGAATCCACATCCACTTTGATTTTAAATCCAAATACAGATAAACAGATACACTACAGACAGCGGCTTTAAACCAATTGACTTTCTAAATGGTTATGTGTCATGCTGCACAATTAATTACATTAAAAAAAAAATCGAAGCCTAACATGTATGTTATGCGCCAACATATGCGCAAAAACAGTACTGAAACTCGCGCATCTCGGAATGCTCATGTGCGTTTGTCAACAGGGCATAGCTCCAGACACACGTGTTCCCAGTAGTGAAAAGGAAGTTGTGTTGTGCATTTGTTGTTTAAAATGGGTCTCTCGAAGGAAGAAAAAGTATTTATAGTTGAGCGGAGTATTATTTCCGCTCATAGTGAAGTGGTCATGAATGGGGACAGAGTTTAAAAAGGGTGGCAGAACATTTCCTTCCTATACCCGTACTACTACCTTGATCTTACATCCCTGATGCCTACTTGTGGGGAACATTAAAGGAGTGTGTTCAATCTGTATTACAACCTTTTAGTCCTAAATTTATGAAGGTTTTTAAAAAATATATAATAAATAAATAAATAAATAATTTATGCTTTTGAGGTGATAAATAAAAATTGGCAAAAATTCTCTTAATGAGATCATTGGTGCCATTATTTGTTGTTAGTAAAAAAAAAAAAAAAATGGTGCATTTAATAGTTACATATCGCAGTTTAAATCACAATCACAGTATGTGTCAAAATAATTGCAATGTGATTTTTTTATTAAATCATGCAGCCAGAGTTTAAAGCTGTGCTTAATTTTAAAATCATTAACAAAGCACAAGTGAATCCCATACCGTGACCGTTGTCTACAACGGTCAAAAAAACAAACAGCAAAAAAAACTAAACATTTAATTCCTGTGACAGCTGTAATTATGATTTTAATAAGAATGGTAATACAAACATACAGTGGTGGCCAAAAGTATTGAGACCAAAGTGTTTTAATGACATTCTCAAATTTTGTAAATAATAACAGTCATGATAATAAGAATAATTTGTTATTTTATGGAATGAAGCAATATTTATTATGAAGTCATTTATTCTTCAAAACTGGTTGGATCAGGCTGTGCATAGAGTCAAACAGAAGACTGCAGCACTCTCACTCACTCACTCCAACATATCACTCATTGCTTCCTGAAGATCATGTACAGATATTTGCCACTAAAGTTCGCAATTCACTTGAGAATTCACTAGTTTTACCCGTTTATATCCAGACATAGACCCCCCCTGGCTTCAGAAAATGTCCTGCCACGTATTTGTTCCATCCATTAAATAACCCAGCTGATTCTAATTAACACAACTCTTTAGCCAGTTAGGCTCGAACTAATTAGTGACATCACCTGTTTTGTGCAAAAGGAGAACGATGATACATGGCAATGATGACTTAATACTTTTAGCCAACGTTGATGATTCCTAGGGAAAAAATAATCACCCTGTCACAGCATGCATTAGCACTAATCACTTCTGACTGGCATCTCTTCTGATCTACGCCTAACCCACAAGCCGTGACGTCTCGAGTGAGCACAAATCTTGTTTTTTTTTATATAAATGAAACACAGCTTTATGGTATGTTTTAACATGTACGGTGCATAATATAACACTTGTTTTAAAACAGACAGAAAATCAGATTCCAAAACTGATTAGAAATCAGTCCAATATAAGCTTTTGAAATGAAAATGTCATGCAGGAAACGTACGTTCTGCTATGTGTTAGAGTAATAGAACTTGTCAAGAAAATGAAAGACTAGTCCTGACATCATCAAAGCTACCAACCTGACTTAGTCCAGATTTCCTTTATCCTAAAAGACGTAAACTTTTGTTCTATCTTGCATAGTAGACACAGGTTCGTTGGAAACAAAGAATCGTCTGTTTTTCCAAATTAATTCTGACCATAAACGTCTTGTACAGCACCTGTGTTTTTTGGTAAGAATGTGAATTAAATAAATAAATATATATATAAATAAGACGTTATAAAGTCTGGGATGCGGTGCACAGTGTGAAGCCATGAAAAATAGTTTCAAAGGCATTGTTTTTTTGTTTTTTAAGCTGACAAGCCAAGAACCTAGAGGAGTTTTTTAATGGACAACATACTTGCAGAGGTTATAAAGATTTTACGGGAACTCTATGGATGAGAAACTTAGGTCTGGATGACAATTATCTAGATGTATTGGAGTGAAAAAGAAATTAAATAAAAACAAAGTTAGGCTGAAACAATATAGAGTATTCCCAAATCCACAATCAGTGCTGGAAAACCAGTGGAAAGATGATTTTTTTTGAGGGAAAAAACAAAGTGTTAAACTACACAACTCATGGCTGCTGCAGGGGTTTTATTTTTCACTGGAGATCAAAATGATTTAGTGTTGATCCAGGAGCGACGTTCACGTTGAGCGGACTCCACGATAGTGGCGTCAGAGATGAGGATTTTGACTCGGGTAAGAGAAATTCCAGCGTTCTAGCCTGGACGGTGTGTGTGTGTGTGTGTGTGTGTGTACGGTCGTTAAGTTCTATCTCTGGTTTGTACAAGTGAGAACAAAATGGACAAAAGAACTCTGTTAAGGCAGTACACGCAAACTGTAGAGGAAACGTCCTCCTATCATGTAAATATACTATGTCAGTGAAACACGTGTGCATGTGAGCCCTTTGGCAGTCCGGAGGCTAATTCCACTCGGCCGCTCAGACAAACAACTCACACAGGCACGGAATGTGGGGCATGAGTATATCACACACACACACACACACACACATGCTTGTCTGACTATCCTTGTGAAGACCTACTGTAAGAATGCAGCTATATAATACTACACCTGACCCTAAATGAATCTCTTTAAGTTTCTTAAAAAATAAAGATTTTATAAAATTATTTAAAAAAAATTAGAAGCAGGTTTTCCAGTTGGCCCCCACAAAGGACGTATTCAGTCAAAACTGTCTGATATTCCTATCCTTGTCGAGGGTCCCCACCAAAATATAAACACACACACACCATGTCTAGCACACAACAAAAGGCCTATAAATGGTCTCCTGTTGCACCGCAGACTGCACACTCATCTTCCGCATCGCCGTCCTGAACCCTTTTACAACCCTTTTTAAGTTTCTAAACTTGTGAACTTGTACAGTATTGTTAGCAACAACTCTGTTTGAAATCAGGACGACGGCGATGAATAGCAGGGCTCACGTGGCCTGTAGTTGCCTTTCGTTTAATTTATGGCTTGAGGTTATGACAGAGGTCAAGGTGAGGATTAGGATAAATGGCAGAAAAACGGGAGCGATGACAAGAGTTTGGAGGAGCCGGAAAAAGTCTTTAAGTAGATGCCGTGCGCTAATGGAAAAAGAAAAGCTAAGAGTGGACGCCATGTGTCAGTGCACTCAAATTTCAAAACGGGTAAATGTCATGACAGAGAGACAGAGAGAGAGACAGAGACAGAAAGGGGGAAACTCGCAGATGAAATGTATATTAAAAGCTAAATTACAACAACGAACAAACAGTCTGGCATGCCGAACGCAGGTCATATCTCCAAGCTAATGTTTAACCGCAGCTGCCTCCTGTGTGCTGATAAAAACTGGTGTGTGTTCGGCTGCTCACGCTCCTTATCTAGCGTGCACACCGTTACGTCTCGTCCTGATAGGTGGCTAGCACCTGCAATAGCTCTCTATTGTAATCAACTGTCAATATTTGATTACTCAACACCCTGCGTTTGCCCCGCGGAAATTAAACAACACTGGTTAAGTGGAAGGCCTCAGCTGCTTATACAGCAGTGCTTTATCTGTGCTTAAGTAACAACCTTGAGATAAACACGGGTTTGTTTGTGCCAAAGTTTCTTGAGGAGGTACGAGATAAGACTGCGATACTCAAGGTCTTAGGAATGGTCCGTATTTCGAAAATAAGGAAACAACAAGGAAGCTATTATATGATAATGTAAAATCAACACATCCTTACACCACTTGGTGAGTTTTTTTTTTTTTTTTTTAACTCCAACTCAGTTGTAAGCATTTATATTAACTTTTGTATGCCTTACAGCAAAGGAGATAAAAACCTTCTAGGAAGAAAATAGCACCCAAATTAAAGTAAATAATAATCCGTTCAAGCTAGTAATTATATTTTAAGAAAACAATGACCTGTTTACCACAAAGTGTCTTATTGTCTTACCCAGCCAATGACTGTACACAATACATCAACAGGACAACCCACTGCACATTTTACTTATGTTCCGGTCATTAGTATGGAATAAACCATCAATAATCGAGACATACGTGTAATCTGCTATGATAGAGAATCCATGTGACTGCAGTGTTTAATTTTAGGATGAGTGCCTTATCTAAAGTATCACTGTAACATGTTTTAGTTTTTAAAAAATATCTAAATTATGGTGTATCCTTGCCATTCTAAAACATAAATTAAGCATTAAAATAACTGGAATTGGGTTAATACAACTATGCAACGCATTGTTAAAACCAGAATGGATAGTGCTGAACCATCAATTTCTTGGAAGAAATGTGGCCGGAAAAATAACGGGTGGGGGTCACTTTAACATTTGGTGATGTTCCATCATAAATAAATAAATAAATAAATAAAAACGTGACAGAAAAAAAATCAGAGCTATGTTCAATAGTGAAAGTAAGGGAATTTCCATATGCACACAATATAATGAGCACTTACAGGTTTGGGACTAAACAGCTGTGTGTCCATAAGAAAATCACTTGTCAATTTGCTGGAGGGTATAAAGATTAGACTTTGATAGCACATGCATAATCCAGGACTGAAATTGTGAAAGAGTGGTTCTGGGAGCATGTGGAATCATTTTCAAAGCTAAAGGCACTTAAAGAAACTTTTGGAGTGTGTGGCTGTGTTTTTGTTTTCTAGGCAGCGTAGATAGTCAGAGTCCGGCACCAGCAGAACTTGGTTAAGAAAAATGGGGAAGTTACTTATAATATTAAATAAACTTAATAAAATGTACTTTTCACATTGAAAAGTTGAATATGTTGTAGAGTAGCCCATTAATAACCTTGTGTTTTGTTTTTGTTTATTTATTTTTTTTTATCATTACTTTTACTTATGGCAGGGTACTTTCAGTTATTACTGAAAAATATTCTGACACACTACCAAGACTTAAAAAAAAAAAAAAAAAATCCCCACTCTTGTTTACTCCTATTGTTGTTGTGAATGTGAGGGGCATGTGAAGCACAGCCGGGGGCGTTTTTGGTTTTCTAATTTTGTTCCAGTGGTGAAACTCACAACCCACCATTATCAAAGTGATTATGTCTATAATTAATGTCAAACTGGAATGTAATAGCAATTTTAATAAAATGGATGGAAAAACTAACATAAAACTAAAGAACTCTCATCCGGATTAAAAGCCAAATTACATAACAAGGCAAATTTTTTCATAATACTTCGTAAAATTAATCTGTCCTGAGGGCAGGCGAATATTTTTCCCCTCCTATAAAAATGTTTGAGAACCGCTGTCCTGTTTTAATCCTGAGAAACTCTTGCAGCTAAAGCTGTTGCACTGCAGGCCTCGATGACTTTGGGGCAACTATTAAAAACGCATTCCCTCTTAACAATAGGCAGCTAGTCATGACCCGACAACTTAATCCAATACAATTAGCCTTAGCCTTCAATGCTACCTCGGGCTAGACTGGAGAAAGTGATTTGCTGCTGCACGTAAGACTTTCAGCTGCCATTCATGCCCTCTGCCGGAATCTTTCTTCTTTCTTTTTTCTTTATCCTGCTCCTTTACTACTTTGCTCTTTCAGCCTCCCACATTCCATGCCGTGCCTCAGCCATGACTAACTCAATTTGCTCTGCGCAGGTCTCTGTCAGAAAAGGTTTCGTCCACACGTTCCAGAGACGACTGCTGGAGACCAAAGACACGCTGTGCAGAGCTGGCTGGTGGAAACAAACGGACGTCTAATCCTGAGGTATAATGTTGACTGGGACATTTGGTCATCCAGACTTGAATTTGTAACTAAAGTTATTAGCCTGGTCATGGGGAGGGCCGGGGAACGTTTCAGCCTAAGCTCTTGAAATCACAAGTTGGCAGCTGTGGATAGAGCGATGACGTCTTGACACTTGGACTGTACGCCAGGTGCAACCTTGCATATGTTCCTAATGCACGCTATAAAATGTTTAGAGGCCCAGTGTTATTTTTATTTAAAAAATGGGAAGCGGATAATGGCAAGGTGATGCATTCACGTTTTTGAGGTAGGCATTTACAGCCCAAGGTTTCTGTAAGTGGCCCGGGATACGTGAGGTACCTGGATAAAATTACACATGTAGCACTTCCATCAGAGCTCCGCCTGGCTCCCACCGCCCCCGGTTTCGCCTCGTATTCATTGTGGCGCCACGGGAGAAGAATACCCTGACTCGAGAGCCAAGGCCAGGCCCTACAAAGTGTCCATTGAAAGTCGCACCACTCACGTGGCCAGCAATCCTGCAAGATTGTCTCCAATGAATCAGTCGTCATGGCACTTGTACCTGTCAGTGCATGCTGAATGTTGCCCTTTTTATAGTCATTCACCCTCCTGCAGCCGTCAAAACGGGGGTCATACGTTCACTCTTCTTTCACTCTTCTGCCCCTACAACCTATCGCTTTCTTGTCTCCCTTTCCTCTCGAAGTATGATGATCATGTCTGAGCAAGTGAGCCAGGAAATGGCTAAGTCCTTATATTTAAAGGTCACCTAGTAGTAAAATGGAACTGGGTCGTATCATTGTCTCAGTTAGGTCTTTGACTTGCATTTGTTGAGTTTACGGTTTTGTTCACTGTTTGTATCTCGTGGCCATAATCCGTAACCTTAGTTCTAGTTTTCATGTTCATATTTGTACCTCGTGCTTTGGTTTTAAAATATGTGCACTCTACTTTAACAAACCATAATCTGCACTTGTGTCCTGACTCTCCTCCATAAGCGACAGGCCGCATATCCCATTTTGATTACACTGAAAAAGTTTGAAACAACAAATTTACGCTCTTTATGATCATCATTCAAAAAAAAACAAAAAAAACACACACACATACACACAAGCCACCTTGCTTTCTACTCCTACACTAATTCAAGCAAACTGACAGTTCTGTCAGGTACATTTATTCTCATGTCATCTCCTAGAAAGAAAAAACCCAAGGAGACTTCTTTTCAAATAAAGTTGAACTTGTATCGCACATGTCTGTACAGTTGTGTTTTAGCAGACAATGAATTTGAGGTTGCATAATTGACACTGGCACGTGTTGGAAGAGCGCTCATCTCATCTCCGGCCAGATCTTTCATGGGGATGAGAGACATACTAGAGTCAGCAGCAGATGAGGACTCCCACAGGTGCAAGCGCATTCATTCCGGAGCTTTCTTTCCCGGCACTGGCGGATAGAAAAGACTGCACGATTTCTGCGGATGCCATTTGTGTGGTGTGTGTGTTTCCCATGGCCAAAGTATAAGCTCCGTGTTTGTGGACTGGTAAAGCTGAGCCAGTGCCAGAACTATGCGGCTCTCACACTCATGCTTGCCATCTCGTCGGATTCCCAGGGGCCCGAGCCACTCCCACAACTCTCACACACTTTACACATTCCAACTGCTGGGCTCTGACCTCAACAGCTGGCTATGCTTTTCAATGGGACGACAGAGGGGGAAAAAAATAAAAGGGACTGACAGTTGAGGTCCGCCATGCCTCACCGTGACCAGTACTAAAAATAAATAAATAAATAAACAAATAAATAAATAAACAAATAAATGAATAAACATCCCTGATTCAGAGCTTCAAGTGTTAAACAGAAAAGCGTTTTTTCAAAGAAAGACACGATTAAAACAATTACAAACAGGTGGCTTGGCATTGTTAGCGCACGTATACATGCATGAAAAAGGAAAAACACCTGGTGGACAGAAAAGTAGTTTTCAACCCTCTGTTGTGATGCCGTGGAAATCTGTACCAGATGATCAAGGTTAATCGGCATTGCTATGCACGTAGTCTGAGGACATACGGAGATCCTATGGCCTTGAAAAGCATATGCCTGGAATAGACGAATAATCGCATCATGGGGTTTATGACAAAAACCGCGTAAAAGACATCGTGGTATTACCAGGGGCAGCAGATTACGCTTACGAAAACATGGAGCGGGTAGTCGAGAGGGCATAGAGCACAAGCGCTAACCGGAGCCGATACCAAAAGACAGGTATGAGTGTGTAGTAACCGAATCATCTAAAGCACAAATCCTGCAAAACGTTTTACTGGCGTGTATGTAAAATGTGTAGAAAAAAATCTTACATATTAAATGTAAACTGGCATCAGCCACTTGAGCCAAAATAATTCAAAACACCTAATTTATAATCCAAGCATTTAAATAATACGGATATCATTTAAACACATACTGTAATACTTTGGCTGTTTATTAACATCATAGTTGAAACCACAAGGTTCTTCTTACTGTTATGGCATTCAAGCTGAATGTATGTATCTGCCTAGATTAAACTCAATCAATTTGTTGAACAAGTGATCTGATTGGACGAGACGGATTCCACCAGTGGTGATTATACAACATATCCCCTGATCAAGGACACTACTTGGTGTGTGGAATAAGTTATTGTGCCCCCTATATTGTGCACTAGCTTTCCATTTAATGCCATTTGAGAAGTGGAATATGCAAAAATATTTAAACAAAAATGTGTAAGTTTGTTAGGTCTGTCCGCTACCTCCAGGATTTATTCTCCTTACCTTTTGCCTACATAGTAAATATAAACTACTTTCACCCCTTTTGATTACAATAACTGTTGGTTGCTACAGTAACTGTCAGTCGCCAGCTCTGCCAGTCACGTTGTAGAATTCTATGTCTTGGCAGAACAAACTAGTTAAATAAAGCATCAAATCAAACAAATATGTTTGAAATTATCTGTTGATAATAAATAATCTTTGGCTACAACCTCATCACGACTGTGCTGATATTCAGTGCAATAACACGTTTGTGTTTATAGCCATTGGAACAAAAAAAAAAAAAAAAACAACAAAAAAAACAGACTGCCTCCAGCTCTGCTTTAAAAGGCACCCAAGCGCTTTTAAAGATATCTACTGCTTAATCTGGTTAACTGGTTAATTTCTTAATGAACTCTTTCCTATCTATAAAAACATCCACAATCGTGTTTTCAATATATTTAGTTGACGTCCTCTCCCACAACTGTTTGGCTCTTGCTGCGTGTTTTCCTTTTTGTTCGAAGTAACTAAATGAAAGTTGAAGCACATATATCAAATGCAGATAGCGCTTTTTTTTCTCACTGCAACTTTGGCTTACAACAGCAACTCACAGCTGCATTTGTGTCTCAATTAAATAAAACCACAACGGACGTTTTCATATAAAGGCCTGACATGTTTTCACAAAGACAAATCGACAAGTTCCCGAAGTCCTTTCTGTTGAACACTTGCTGCATATATTTTCCAGCAGAGGCCTGGAAGTCATATAGTTGAGTCCAAAGGCCCATCTGATCCAAGATCCAAAGAGAAAAAAAAAACCTTTTTGTGAACGAATATGTGTCAACAGGGAGTGCGTTAAGGGGGAAGCAAGCGTAAGAGGTAAAGGCCATCAATCATGTGCATGCCTTGTTTTGTTTAAGGCTGGCGTGGCATTCTCTCTCTCTCTCTCTCTCTCTCTCTCTCTCTCTCTCTCTCACTGCTGAGCACTCCACCAGCACATGACATATACACAGCTGCTGGAAGCGAGCAGGCCCTGACACAAACTGACATGCTGAATCCCAAAGAAAACAAGAAAAGCTGTCTCCAGTTGGACGATGCCTTTTCAACATCTCATTTGTATCTCACCCAAAAGAACAGCTGGGAAAGCGGGGGCGGGAGGAGGATGCGAAAGAGCGAGAGAACGATAGAAGCGAAAAAGACGTCGATATCAGAAAACCAGGACACACAGGCGTACGCCAGGGGAGATCTGACATGTTATTGTAAGACCTCTGGTGAGGGGTCAGGCATGTGACCTAACCTGGCCCACTCTCTGGTTGTCTGCTCTGACCTATGACCTCTTCTGCAGAGGACTGGCCAAACACAGACCACCAGCCCACAACAATGAGCCATTGACACGTCAGGGCTTAACAGCAATTCCTGTACGATGGTAAAGAGGAGAGAGCCAGTGAGTGAGGCAGAGGAATGTTTGTAAGTAAGAGCTGCGGAGTTGCTGTGTGATTCTCAAACGCTCGAAAACTCTGTAACGGCTCATATGGAAAACATCGGTCTGTAGAGTGTTTTTTATTATGCATTCATTTGCAATTCTAGTTATGTTTTATGATTTTTTTAATAGTCGTTTATTGTTGTGTTTAGTTGTTTGTCTGTGTATGTTATTTTTATTTCTCACCACATCAAAACTATTACGAAGAACAATAGCATCACTGCTTCTTCCACACTTTCTGAAAATTAAACTGATTTATTGTCGCACAAGTCATTGCATAAAAATCACAATCACAATATGGACCTGTACAATTATTTAATCGTGAAAGGCTGCAATTTCTTCTATGCAATATACACGTTATGCAGAGTTTTTCAATAAATTACATTTATGTTTACCCTTTATAAATATTTTTAAAATAATAAATACACATAATACACATGAGCAAACTTCCTCTTAATGACATCATTTGTGCCATTAAGTCTAGATAAAAATCACAGTTTAAATCACAATCGCAATCTTTGTCAAAATACCAGCAATGTAATTTTTTTTTTTGGTGAAATCATGGAGCCCTAAGCTGAACCGTGACAAAAATGATTTAGTAAAAGTTCTGACAAGCGGCCTGTCTTTCTTCTGAGAGAGAACTTCCCCCGGAGAGCAACATGATCCTGTACCAGCATCATTCCATCATGAGGCAACAAGTCCAGCGGAGGAAGCCTTCATCCATTCAAAAGTCCTGACGGACCTCCATCAGCCATTAAAAGACCTCGCCATATGTCTCGCCTCCTATCACTTCCACTCAGGCCCTCTTTTAATGGCTGCTTAAAGCCTGTGCACCACACGGCCTGTACTTCCATTTATTCCAAATGACTTCCCAAACTCATAATCGTCACAGCCTTATCTGTCTCCTGTTGCGGTGCTTTTTTCCGCGAAACCTCGGTGTAGCAAACGAGATTTCTATCTGTTAATGTTTTTCCGCTTCATTACTGAAGAATGTCCCTTGCAGTCTATTGCTAATGAGAGTAGGTGCCACAAACACAGCCCTTATGTAAACAGCATTTGGCCTCTCTATAACTGCTTTATTGGGGCCAATTTACAACAGCCTTTCCTATTGCCTTCCTCACCGAGTTTCACATTTTTCTCTCAACTTCCTAGTCATACCGGGGGATCTTGACACGCTCTACTTTCACCCGCTCATTTGCATTATATAGCAGTGATTTCCTTAGTGCTCAGCGGTGCGAGAAACGCATTAGTGCTTTAACGCAATATTTCTTTCGAAAAGAATTCCCATTTTCGTTTCTTACTTCTTACTTTCGTGAGCTTTTCTTAAATCGTTACTACTGACTAGTGGATTTATAGCGACAAATCTGTCCTTTAATCATGTGAACCTCTATAGTGTAAAACATTACCAGGCTGAGACAAGTCACTACTTCGTCAGACTGGAAATGAAAAATGTAAAGCGCAAAACTTAATGCTCAGCTTTCTAGATCACATGGTTTTGACAAACCTTAAACCTAAAAGCAAAGCTCTGGAGATAAATGAGGCCTGCCAAGTGTGACACCATGTTTCTTAAACACGCTTAAATGAACCCCCCCCCCGCCCCCCCCTCTTGGCTTTTCTCTGTTGCTAAACAGTCGAGGGAGAGAGAACGAAAAGAGAGAGAGCGAGGGAGAGAGAGAGAGGGAGGGAGGGAAAGCGAAAGGTCGGAAATAGGGGTGAACAAATGTCTACCTCTGTGTCAGGCTTTTACCATTTCACTCTATTTATTTATTCATTTCAATTCTTTGTATTTCTTTTTTTCCCCTTTTTTGTCCATCCCATTTGAGCGTGATCTGCACGACTGAAAGTTTATTTATTTGATTGAGTGCTCTGCTAAGCCTGTGATTTGTATCTCCTTAAAACATTTGCTTCAAGGGTGGTCGAGATCAGTGTAAACAAAACAACTGGCGCCTTTGAACACGCTCGAAGTCTCTCGTTCAGTTTCTCACCCCTGCCCTCTGGCTCTTTCTGTGTGGGGAAAATTAATGACTGCATGTCTGGCCTCAAATTCTGAATAGAAACTGGGCTTTAAATGATTACCAACACACCGTGTAAGATTGTCACAACACAAACAAGCTGAGATTGAAACACCAAAGAAACATGTCCTGCTTTAAAAACTTCGCCTCGAAACGATGCTCGATTTATTGCTGTGTGAACAAATTGCTAGAATTCCATGTGGGTCTTTTAAACATGCTTGTGGGGTGTTTGGCCAAAATGTGACTCAGTTGGGATTTGGATACACACACTGCGCACACAAACTCACGCTAACAGGAATAGCGAGTGGATGGAGTCAGAGTCTAATTTGTCCTGCTTGAGGATGCTTGAGTCCGGAAGCGTTGCGTAAGCTGAACGTTTTTTTCGTTAGCGTCTAACGGGAGCCGGGAGCGAACCGAGCTTCCGCGTGCGAACGGAAAATGTTAGTCATCTGCAACGATGTGCATCAGTGTTCATGTAGCAGCAATAAATATGAATAAAATGAATCATTGAATCAAAATCTTGGCAACAATGCTTGACAGTCCAAGGGTTTATTTTCACTAAGCAACCCAGTCATGTGGTTAGTGATGCAAACGCCCTACAGGAGACGAATTAAAGGAAGGAAATAATCTTTATAACATGCTAATCGGTATTGATGGAGGGTAAAAAATTAAGTTACATATGGCGATTCTGACACCAAAATCTTTTTATTTATTTATTTATTTTTTATTTATATATGTTTGCATTTTAGACGTTATGTTGCAGTTCCTCTATAATCCTACAGGCTTAAACTAGAAACTATTCACACATTGGCAGGCAGCACAGCATCCTGTGGAATAGAAATCAAATCTGCTCCTAGGTATCGTGATAATATTGTATCTGATGGTGATTCCCATCCAAACTAATCAGCCTCAAATAATACAGTTTGCATGCAACAAAAGAACTAATAGCCAAATCACAGCTTATAATGAAATTCTGAGCGATGATTTCCTTTCCCTTATTCTGTATTAATGTACATAACCACTACTTAAACCACCACAAGACCGAGCAGATCTCGGGAGCTTTGACTTGAGCCTTGACCTAGTAAATCTAATATATAATATCTAATATTAAGAGATGGAAGCCAGGCCATTCATTAGGTTGAAGAGTTATAGCTAATGCTTTTTATATGTGCATTAAGTCAGACTTAGCTTTAGATTTGAAGTTATAACAAACAGATGCTGATATTAACTATAATTATGTGTCAGATTAAAACTTTACTTTTAGTCAATTCATCTTGTATACCCCTTGTCCAGTGTACAGGATAACGAAGGCCTGGAGCCTATCCCAAGAGACTTTGGGCACGAGGTGTAGTACATCTTTGACAAGTTGACAGTCCATTGCAGGGCACGCACACACACACACACACACACACACACACACACACACACACACACACGCAGTATGGGCAATTTGGGAATGCTTATTACCCTAATCTGCATGTCTTTGGACTGTGGGAGGAAACCAGAGTACCCGGAGGAAACCCACTATGCACAGGGAGAAAATGCAAACTCCATGCACACAGACTCGTGGCAGGTATCGAACACTCGACCCTGGAGTTGCGAGGCCACAGTGCTAACCACTAATCCTCCATGCCGCCAAAAAGGAAGTATAGTTTTCTTGCTTTTCTTGTTAATGAAAAGTCTCAGATACCAAATCTGCTCATCCAGTGAAGATTTGAGCCTCTGTGCAATATAGGAACTGTTCTATATAAGCCTAATCTAAGGCCTTCATTTGAACTTGTCAAGAAATATTTTGCTTCAGCATGCTTCTCCTTTTAAGGTCCTTTGCTTGACAGTGTGAGAATTTGTGAAAACAATAAAACCAAAAATATCAAGAGATTGAGGATTGCAAGATCTTCCATATTCCCACATCTGATTCCCAGGGCAACATGGCCACCATTTGGTTGGTGCATCAAGTGATAAACAAGCAGACTTTTGTCTGTTTATTTCTTTTCCCTTCTCCATATCAAATACAAAATATCAAAGGTGCCCACAGGTACGTGCTATGATACGATCAGGGCAACAAGTCGCAGCTGATTTACAAGCCTATCTGTCCAGAACCTGTGGTAAACAAACATAACTGCTTAATCTAATCACACAGCATGTGACATTTTTGTTTACTTTAGAAGATGCATCCCGGTGAAGACTGTGGCGCTCTGACCGTGAATGCCACATTGTTCTGGGACGCAGATGCAATCTACTCTTTTTCTCTTTCTGCTCCTTCCTTAGACCCCCTCCTTCCTGACCCCTCCATCTCTCCTCTTCCAGTCTCGGCGACAGGCTGTTGAGTCTGAGACGTATGCTAAGGGCAAAAAAAGAGAGAGAGACTCGGCTGCTCACGCTTCACCTGCAGCCCTGATGGAGTGGAGTCACTGAGCTGTGCTATCTCCCCATCAGCAGCCTGGGCCTGCATTCAGCCACCACTGAATGGAAACGATGGCTCGTTCGAATGCAGAAGAGAGAGAGAAAGAGAGAGAGAGGGAAAAAAAGAAAAGCCGGACGGAGACTGGCTAATGTGAGAGGATCGCATTCTGTGAAACAAAGCCAGTGACGGCCTTTTGAAGGCCTCATGGCTCCAAACCTGGTCTTGACCTCCAGAGACAGGTTCAAGGAAACCTGCATGGTTGAATTTCAATGTAGTGAACTCACAGGGGTAAGACTCTAGACTCTCTTTTTTCTTTTCTTTTCTTTTGCTTTTCAAAACTATTAAAGACAGGCTAATTCAAAAAATGACAAAGCAAAAATTTTTATTTAATGTACTTTTAGAATTGGATCTTGTGAAAAAAAAAATCAATCTTGCTAATGAGGAAAGCTTAATTTTTTTTGCTGAAACTTTCGTCTAACATTTAAGTTTTTAACAATTTAGTGTCAGAATATTTTTTCCTTTCCAGAACTTTTCATTAGTTTTCTGTACGCAATACTTCTCACATTCAACACAACTGAAATACACCACAATTCGTCTATAAACAACACAACACATGACCATACGCTTGCTTTTCTATTTGTGAATTTCAGGAAATCCAAATTCTAGAAGTCGAGGAGCGTTCAATAGTCGGCCAAACTCAGGCTGTAAAACTTCTATTCGAGATGTTTTAGACGGAAAATGATTTTTACTCACCCCGAGCACAATTTGTCATGTAAATAACATCAAAAAGAGCAAGAACAATCCACAGAAGCTCCATGATGTCTGTAGGAAAGACCTTGGGTTTCTTGAATCTGTGTGAAATAGCATGAGTGAGAAAGAAAAAAGAAAAGTGCTCTTGTTAATAGCTAATGCAGGGTGAACTTAAGAGCAGTTCCACTCAAGATAATGACTCGTACCAGATTTTTTAAAGAAGCATTTTTAAAATAACACTATTAACGTTATAATGTCGTTATAACAAGTTTGATTAAAAGATTTAGAGGAATTTATTAACAGCAAGGGATTAGACTTAAGGAGTACGAATGCAAGTGAAGATTAAACTTTTCTGATACAAAAACAGGCATTTCTTTTGCAAAGAAAAAAAGTTTTAAAAATAAATAAATAAATAAAACTAAAAAATAAATAAATAAAACAAAATAAAATGTAAAAAGACCTACCAAGTGTAGAGAAAATTCACGAATTTCTTCCTTAATGCTGATAAAATCTCAGGCTCACATCTTTCCAGGCAAATGAAGTTTGGTGTGTTCAGGATTTACTGCCAGGACAAGTATCCCAAAAAACATCCAAGCAACAAAATAATCCAAAGTTAAAGCGCCTTCTTGTCGCGCGTGAGCACCAACAGAACAACCACTTTGTAGCACTTTTTAATGTAAATAAACCACGCGCTGATATTTTTGGCTGTCAGTCCCGCGCGCACGGTAACCGGAGGCTACAAGCATGCAGTTCACTCCTGGCGAAATGTCGAACCTACTTTCCTCTACTTTCGTTCTGTCTTCTCCTGAAAACCAAAAAAACCCTACTAACTGAGATAACCACTGTCTCGTACAAACGGTAAGAGTTAGCACGAGACCGCTCTAACTGAACTTACCGTTAACTGCTTATTTAGCCCTGCAGCAGCACGAGCTCTCCCGTCACACTGCATTGTAAAGTCCGCGCGATGCCCCGCCCCGCGGCCAACTTTTAACCAATCAGAGCGCTGCGATTTATAAACACGTTATTTATAGTCGGTAGTAGAGTATGACCGAATCCCGAATCACTTCCTATTGCAAATGTGATGCACTGCACAGCCTTAAATCACATCTTTTACTTTTTAAACTGTATGTATAATGACAATTAGATTGCACACTGTTGAAGAATTTTCTATTAATTACTTTATAAGTAATCATTTATATACAGAGGTATGGGGAGATAGAGAGAGACCTTGCATCACCACCTTGTACCTCCATGGTCGGGGTTCAATGCCTGAGTTTATATGTTCTCTGTGCTTGGTGGGTTTCCTCTGGGTGCTCTCGTTTCCTCCCACATGCAGGTCAGGCTAGGTGGCATTCCCAAACTGCCTGTAATGTGTAAATGACAATTGGGAGTCCAGCTAACAACCAGAACCCTTAAGTAACTGCAATAGAAACAATGCGTGCTCAACATGGATAGACCGGATATATATATACACACTACCGTTCAAAAGGTTGGGGTCACTTTCTAACTCCATGATGGTTCCTGATTTTTATTTCTTTCTACATTGTAAAGGAATGCTGAAGGCGTC
>JAQMYL010000002.1:9182323-9199325 GCA_030014365.1 Clarias pachynema | reverse complement strand
AACTAGAGACTGTGGAGGCCAGTTGTATTTATTTCCACTCACATGAACATTCACACGCACTACAGATAATTTGGAAACATCAGTTAGTCTAATCTGCATGTTTTAGGACAGTAGGAGGAAACTGGAGAACCTGAAGGAAACCCACCAAGCACAGGGAGAACATGCAAACTCCATGCACACAGACCTGACGTGGGAATTGAACCCAGGACCTGGACGTGCAATATAAAGTGTCAGCCAAAAAAAATGTATACAGTACACACTTCAACAGTTGTTATCTATGCCCTTTTTTAAAACCTTGAAATGAATTATAGCAGCAATGTGTAGTATTATATTTCCTCCTAAGATGTCAGAAGTCTCACCATTGTTGAATTGTGTATACATTTTTTGGCTGACTCTATATGTATAGTCTTGAGACACCCCTCATTTCTTTTTAGCATTGTACTTTTGGGGAATTTAACTCCTGCACCTGTTTTTTTTTTTTTTTTTTGCATGCAAACCAAGCAGCTTCCATGTTTTTTTTGTTTTTTTTTTGTATAAAAAGTGATTGCTTATATAATATGCTGCTTTCTTTTATGGCATACAAATATTTTTCATCTTTCAATTTTGTGGTGGAATACTGATGTTTGAAAATCAGAAAAGTTTTTGTACTGAATAATAAAGTCATAAAATTAAACAAAATAAATCAAAAACAAAGTTTGCACTAAAAAACACAGGGTGCCTAAGACAGTCTCTCCCTCCTTCCCCCTCTAGTATAAATATAATGGAATTAATTTCAACTTAAGGTGTCACATGAGTAAAAGCTTCAGGACTTAACAGCTTGATGGCTCCAATAAATACAAATATCATCACTGTATACATTTCAGTGGTAGGCCTAATATTTAAATAAATAAGGTCATATTAATAAAAATAAATAAATAAATAAATAAATCAAGTACCACACACAATTTTAGCACGAGGGCCCGAACACACTGTGACAGCATGTGTATTGAGGCATGCAACAAAAGCAGAAAAATATCATTGTGTGAAAGAAAGAATTTTAGCTAGTTTTTCAATTCAGATAGTTTTTCTCCTGTTCATTCCTAATACACCTTACTGTAATACATTAAAAGTAGGGAAACTACAAAAAAAAAAAAAAAACATGTAAAGATGGTAGGAGTCGAACATTCGATTTATTTTGCCAAAACACACACCGCCATCTTGTGGAGCTTCCAGGCAGATACATGGCTGCCTGCCAAAGGTGCATGTTCAAGGATAAAAGGAAAAGTTCAGCCTGAAACACATTAAAAGTATTTACATTGGAACATTTGTGGTGCAGATGGGAATACTGGCAGTAATTTGTTGATTACTCTGTATTTGTAGTCTGTTCCTGTGATAAATTAGCACTTCTGTGCTGCATCGATGCCACAGGAGGACATTGCAAAGCAATTACAGCAGCATTTAACAAAGATTTTCAGTAAGTTCATGAGGTGGTGATGGTGAGATGAAGCCTCATTTGCGCGTCGAGGATTTCCAGCCAATAGTTTTACCAAAAGGTTCATTTCATGGAGCTTCATTTACAGGCTCGTTATACTGACATCTAGTGGACAAAACTCGTGTAGCAAGCAGCACAATAAATATGGATATGCAGCTTGAAGTAATATTGCATTCATCATTGACAGTCATGTCAGGTGTGTATAGTATGTTGCTTGAAAATCCACTCTTCAAAAGCAAATGTTTATGCACATAATCACCATCTCTAAATCTTTGAGAGTAAATTAAGAACTAGAACAGAAAGGAAAAGTGAAGAACAAATCAGAAGTCCTTAACTTTCCATTTCTTTCTTTCTTTCTTTTTAAATTTTTTTTAATTTTATTATGAACATGAACACAACTAACAAGTCACTGTTTTGAATCCTTAAACAGAGGATAGATAAATTTGGCATTCAGTGAGGGAAAGAAAAAAAATGAGATAAAAATTATATACAATAACACTAGAGTTTATGAGATAGATTGAGGTCATTAATATATATAAACCAAAAGTTTGTGATTTTTACTTTCTTCATCTATTGGAAAATTAAACAAACAAAAAAAAGATTTAGTTTTCCTGAATCCTCATTTATGAAAAAAATCTCTAATATATTGATTGACAGCAGTGAGACTCCACGTGACCGAGTCTCTTCTTAAACCAGCTGAAGCGCCACACGAATCCGTCACGTGATTCCGACAAACGCGAGACCTGAGTGGTCGCTAGTCACGTGACTCAGAAGCGACACACGCCGCGAAGCAAGGCTTCATTTGGACACGCCCCCTTTTGCTCGACATAAGCTTCGGAGCAACATCACCATCATGAGGTAGGAGGTCAGACTTCAATGCTAGTTATAAAATATAAAAGGGCAAGATGACTTTCTTCCTCATTCATCAGTTTGCAACGAGGTTCAATACCATACTGGTAAGTGATTCAACATAAAGAAAGTTGAGAGAAACATTGACCTCAAACTGCAAAACAGTTATACAAACAATTCTTCTGTAATATCAAGGAGACTCAGCTGTGTTGACTGAGGATGGTAATATTAATAGTGAAACTTTGGAACACATTGCATTCGACTAAAAGAACTTTGCATTTCCATTTTTAAGCAGCCATAAATTCAAGTACATTTACACCTTTCAGAAACAAATTAAAAACAAGTTTTACCATTTCAAATATTAAATTAAAATCAGGAGTGCAGACAATCTCGCAGTCCTTTCCTCAGCTCATGTGTTGTTCATTAAAAACAAGTAAACAGAAGGCATTGTATTGTTTTATTGGAATACATTTATGCACTACACAGTCCTTACTCTTAACGAGATTTTTGTACATTCATACAAACATATTTACAGTGAATGCACAGTTATTTCAGATTGCAATTACATAACTTAAAAGCAGATGCTAAATTTGATCCATCTGATGAAACAGGTCTGAGATCTTACATGATGTAGTAATGATGTAATGATCTGGACAGTAAGCAAATGTGCCTCATTTTAAATAATTCATTTTTTTTGTCTTAAGAACATATACAAAATGCGCTCTGGCTACAGATTCCTCTGAAACACAGTAAAGCTCATCACATCAAGTCATGTTACACTAGCAACCGATGTTTAAGTGCTTGAATATGCCATTAAACGCATTATTTTAAAGAATTTCGAGGCTTGCTGATTCCGAGTCTTTGATCAGGTTTTATTTTTGTGGAGATTAATCCACTTATGTATGATACTAAGAAGCTCAGGTGATGTACCATGCCAGGTTTCAGAAAAGAATTTTCGTAGAGAGATAAACCGTGGAAGTGCAGGTCTGGTTACACACGAGTGAAACTGCAATGTCCCTTTCAGTCTCAGATATAGATTGGGTGATACTGCTTATAAGTGAGTTTCTTCCTGCATGTGGGGCAGTTGTGAGCCCGGGCGAGGGAGTCTCGGATGCACTGGCTGCAGAAAAGGTGGCCACACTTGGTTGAGACCATGAGCCGTCCGCTCTCAATAATCTAGGAGGAAAAAAATTAATTTCATATGAGAACACTAGGTTTCTCTATTAACAATTTGTAGTTTTAGCAAAGCAGTTTTTGAATTTTGGCAACTTAGCAACAATACTGATATCGCAGTCAGGTGACCTGAACAACATTGATCAACAAATGTACGCCAGTAAACTGGTGACAGGATCAGGGACTCAAGCCACACCCATGCCCACTGGGACCAAAGGCCAGCATTCTCAAACCCAGCCCACAGAAACACCATTGCAGCACAAATTGTACATGGCCCAGCAGGCAAAGAGTCCAAGGCCACTGACCCAAGCCTCCAAACTCCCCAGATCCCAATCACATTGAGCACTCATAGGATGCACCAGACAAATTTGATCCATGGAGGTTCCGCCCCACACCACCCACAGGATCCGCTGCCGACATCTTGATGCCAGACACCACAGCACACGCTGCATGGACTACACCTTTATAGAAATTGAAGTTGAAGGAGTCAAGATTTGAGTTCATCTTTATATTCCTAAACTTGTACACAAACGAAGGAACACGTCCATCAATACTAAATCGTTATCTAAATATCTTGTAGCCAGCTTGAGCAATACACACAAAACTGAATCCAAGACACATGACTAGGGTACCATAATGCACATAAGCAGTATAAGGGTGTGTATAGAAACATTCCTTTTTAGACACTGCCAAAAGCCAACCCTCAAATCCCAGACTGCATATAATATAATAACCTAAAATAATAACAGATTATCTTCGTGCAATAGTGTGAAAGTTAGGAATGCCAGATACTGTTAAGATTTACACTATTTTTACTGAAAATACTAGCACAATGAACATTTTATATTTATACTACAGAAGTATAAAAATAGCTCAATAGACACCCTGTGTCATCAATGCAACTAAATTTGACGTCAGTGTTACCTCTGCATATGCATCCATGCACACAGGGCAGCTAACCGCTCCAGGTGTAGACCTGTACAGGGGCACAAAAAAATAAAATTAAATAAAAATTAATAAATTATAAAATATTTAAATAAATATTCCTATTCTCAAATTGATTTTTCTTCTATTTGACTTAAATGATTACGGGTTGATGCATGAAATAAATTTTTACAGGATTCATCACATCTCTCCAACAGCGTGTTTAATCTGGGGCAAAAACTATAGCACATGGCGTTATGTCCGGCTTTAATTATCTGATGCCTCATTTAGGTTTTTGGCTACGCTTAAATTTTAAGCCGCATTTTTCAATTCCAACTTTTGGTCAGATCGGAATTGCACATCATGACTGTTTGCAATCACAATTACAAGTGACTGATCTGACTAATGTGAAGCACATTGGTACGTCTTTCATGCCATCTGGGTTATAACATTTCAAACAATGGACGCGATTTTAGCAAAAATATGCTTGGGAGTCTGCTCTGGATGACAGCAGTCAGTTGGATAAAGGAAGAAAGCCAGACACCTCGTTTTAGCTGTTTGAGCACCACTATTGCTAGAAATGCTATGAAATAACCACACTGCCGTTGATGACTGACATGAGTGCCCTACACATGTGCATAGGCAAAACATAAAATGAATTCTGATGCGTCCACTCTCATTCAAGTCACTAGGGCTGTATACGAATGTAACTTGGACTCAATCTGAAAATCATATTTGTGCGTTCAGACAACCTTAAAATATCAGATCTGTCACATTAGGTGAAAATAAATAAATAAATAAATATAAATTTGGATTTGAGTCACTACAGGTTAGTAAGGTGAGCGTACTATAGCCATGCCGTTCACATGAGCTGATGGAAACTTTGGGGAAGCCACTCACACATGACTGAAAATTTTCTTTCATTAATTCTAAAATACAGCTAATGAAGGCAAAACCAAAAAGTCAGAGGTTCTGATCATTTTAAATGGAAAACTACAGTAAAGAATGATGCAATGTGGTAAGGTTTACCTGGCTCTTGCACTCGCATGTAGTGATGACAGGAGAGCTGCGTTGAGACTTTGACTCGGCTCTTCCTCATCATCGCTGCTCAGCACGTAACTCTCTGTGCCCTGCATACGTCTGGCCTGTGTACCTTTCAAAGCAATAAAATAGCGTGGCTAATTCTCATCGTGTAACTGATAAAAAGTTATCTAATCATGTGGCCGAGTGTCTAAATAATATAAAGTAGAAATAGAATTTTTATTATTATTTTTTTTAAAGCAAGGAGATTAATTACCATCATCCACAAGCTGGGTTTCACACGATGTTCGGAATAATTAAACAGGAGAAGAAGGGGGGGAAAACAAGGCATGTTAAAAGATAAAAACTAAAGTAAAATGAGTTACAAAGAGCCCTCTTGTAGGAAAATACCAAAAAACATGCCACAAAACATACCACAATTGAATCATTGTTTGTGAGATCAACCACAGCTGGCTCTGATCCTTCACAGGTTAAGTCTACTACCTCTTCACCTATGGATACAAAAGAGAAAAGGAATATGTGAGAAGGGATAGTAAAAATGTACATGCCCAATATACTGTACATTGTGATGCACTCTCGCTCATTATACACACTTTTTTTGGGGTGCTAATATTTTCAATGACAGCAAAGTGCTTTACTTCTCTTATACAACAGCAAACTGAACAGTCTATACTTCATGCATTTTAATTTTTATTCTTTTACACTTGAGTTTAATGTCGTGAAACATCTTAAACACGTCCATTCTGATCTTTTCATTCACTATAAAGCTAGAAACAGAAACCTAGGAAGAAGCGGATTTTAAAATCCTGCACATACTGGTTGTCTACCATACACTAATGAAACACAGACATGTATTATGATGGGCATTCAATTCAAACAGGGACTTTTGATTGTGCAGAATAACAGTTATACATTCCCTATATACATAGGGGATACATTTATATACATTTCCCTATACAGTCATGAGAGATTCCCCTATATAATCCCATGCCACACTGATGCGCTTATCCCAATGTTTTAACAGTGCTTGGATAGTAAATTCTCAGTACACCAGGGCCATGTTCAGACTGTCTGCTTCACATCTGAAATGCTGACTTCCGGGGAACTCCTTAAATGGTCCAGACATTTGGAAATGACTTGGCGGGAGATCAGGACTGTACGAGGATGCTGCAATGACTCCCAGCAGAGTAGTTCCTGTAATGTGCAATTGGTGCTGGTGAATAACTGTCTCTATTGCAAGCTGGTGCCAAGTGAACCATAGATTTTCTAGGACCAAGCATTGCACAACATTCACAGTAATGTTCATATTCACAGACTGCAATGAGCTCAGAGCAAAATCACTGCCATCGTTCAAATATGTACCTCCTTCAAAACATTTGCACTGCTTGGACGTTTTAATGCAGCTGAGGGTCGGATTATAGTTTACTTGAAGTCTTCTGTAAATGTCCAACAGTTCTACGCCTTCATTCCCGAGTTGACAAACACCTCTCACATTGTTGTAGGGTTAATCACAGTAACGTAAAGCTTGCTGAACAGTATCACACAGGCTGGGGTAAGTGTTTTGGAAATCACTGATTGTCTGTGACAGCGATCACACACTAATTAATTTATACTTTTGGCCACTACACCATTCTTTAGTTAGTGAGCTAGTGTGATCAGTGTCCATCAGACCTCCACCAGATCATGGTGTATTTTACCAAATTAGCATTCCAGTAACCTAAAAAGAAAAAAAAACTTAAAATCCCTAAAAGTTTCTACACCCCAAACCCACAAACCTCCTAAAAAACAGAAACTCCACTCACTGCTTAATCTGTCGCTTTCTATAACGTCAATGGTTTCCACTGAGGCCTGAGACATTTGTGTCCTGCTTCTTTTACTGATGCGTCGCGAACATGAAGTGGAAGCCGTCCGTCTTTTCCTCTGAGTCTAAATAGTTTAAGTTAGGTTAGCAGAGGACACAGGTGAGACAAAGACCAACCACAAGCACGGCTTAAATGTAATCAGCACAGGTCACGTGATTGCCATCGGGTCACGTGGATCAGAAATGGGGAGAAAAGAAATCACTCACCGCGCTGCTCATTATGGAGGTGACAGGAAGCTGTTAGGACGCACAGGGGAAACTAATGGTCATTGACGCTATCAAAGCTGTCCAGGGTGGATAACAGAGTCAGCAGCTATGAGGAAAACAAGTGACAGTGCGACATTTTCCACGATTACACAAGCTAGTCGTGTTTATTAACTAACAATGACTGAGACCTCGATATATATAGTAACGTCTAGCCTAGCATGTCACATTCACTCAGACTAGATGATATTAAACATGGCTACATGTTAGCAGGATAGCTGAATATTCGTTAGCCAGGGAAACACCCAGGATAGCTAGCTAGATAACGTAATTCGTGGTAAATTATATTACCTTAGACATTTATGTAAATATCAATAACAGTGTCGAGTTAACTTCCTGTTCAACAGCTAACAATAACATACTTCTAGCAGAGCTAATTCTTCAAGCTAACATGTTAGCCTGCAAAGCTTTGTCTCGTTTCCTGGTTTATTTTCATTCCGGAAAATTCCCAAACTTCCGTTTTTAGACATCACCGGTCAGCTATGAATTAAAAGACACATCTGATTGAAATGACAATAAAGTTGTCTCTTCTACATACTTTAAAATCCTCGACAAGACAAGCCAGCTTCTGTTTCAAAAATCAACAGACGTGTAGAGTCTCAAACGGACGCTGTTCCCTACGCACTGTTTACTGTATAATAAAATAGAGGTTAAACCCTCCGTAGTGTACTGCATTAGCGATGTGGCAGCTGTTCAGGATACAGCCATGTACATAACGAAGAAGTCGTACGGTCCCGCACTGACATCTATCGGTGTGGAGGATTAAAGCTAATGTGTCATTTTATAAAGACCTATTCAGATTGAATTCGTAGGGTTTCAGAGCCACTCTTCCCATAATAAAAAGACTTACTCTCTGAGAAATATCATATCAGATAAACATCCTAAAAAAAATTGCAATATTACATGAAACGGTGAAATATCTTAAGAAAAATGTTTGTAATATTAGAAAAAGTGGTAATTTATAGAAAGAATAGTAGTGGTAGTAGCCTCGCACCTCCAGGGTCGAGGGTTCGATTCCTGCCTCGGGTCTGCGTGCGTGCATGGGGTTTGCTTGTTCTCCCCTTGCTTGGTGGGTCTCCCCCCACAGTCCAAAGACACAGATGGAATCAATAAAGTATATCTATCTATGAGGAAAATTATTGTGTTACAGCAGCAGCAGGTTACACAAACAGTAGTGTGCAGATTAGGTTGCCTGAGTGTGTGTCCTGCGATGGATTGGCACTCTGTACCAAGCCATGTGCCCCAAGTCTCCTGGTATAGGCTCCAGGCCCCCTGTGACCCTGTACACAGGATAAGCGGTATAGAAGATAAATGAAAAAAAAAAAAAAAAATCCACTATTTGATATTTCAAGAAAAGCGTCACAACATTTTAAGAAAAAAGTGGTAATGTCTCAAAGAACAAATGGCCTAATTACTAACTCATTCTTTATACCACTTACTCTGTGCAGGGCTGAAAGAGGGCTGGAGAAAAGTCAATTGCAGGGAAAACATGCGCACACACACACAAAGGGGCCAATTAGCCTACTTTGCATGTCTCCTGACTGTGGGAGGAACCCGGAATTCCCGGAGGAAACCCAGCAAGCGCAGGGAAAACATACAAACTCCAAACATAGGCCAGAGTTGAGAATTGAACCCTCGACCCTGCAAGGGTCAAGGATGCAAGGCAACAGTGCTAACCACTACGGCAATCAGAATTGCACATCAGGCTTCATAAAGTCATTTAGTAACTTCATTCCACAATATTTCATAAATATTTTGACCATGTACAAAAAGAATCAATCCACATGTATTGTCATTTTTTAAAATATTTATTCTTTTAAAACAATGATAAAATTTCTGTTTTTTCAAGCTAAATTCCAACATAGTCACCTAGAGTACAATTTCATGAAGAAGGTAGATTAAAATGAAAGACATTTCTCGTTACCTCACCTACTAGGAGAAAAAAAAATAAAAAAAGAACGCAAGTAGTTGGAAATGAGGAGTACCATTTGTGACACTGTCCGTGAAAATTCAGTTTGATTCATTGTTTAGTGCATGAAATCATATGTAGAATGATTTAATGTAGAACAGTGATTCAAATAAAAAAAAAGAAAAGACTAGCTGGGTTTTCACAAACAGGGTCACATTTATATCTGACCTGTGATGTGTAGTAGTATTCTAATTAAGACAGTGGTTACTCTGACAACATTTCTAAACAGGCAGCTTATCATTGCTACAAAAGGCCTGAAGGATTAAGAGGGAGGATGAACCTGTGGATCCAAACAGATAGCACGTTTCCCATCTAAAAGCATTCCTTGTCAGCTCTGCAAAAGGGACATGTAATTAAATAGAAGATTTTAACCAAAGTGGAGTTTTTTAGTAAACAAAGTGCACAAACATTTCCCTTACCCTGAAGAAGTTTTTCAGCACATTAAATTTGTATATATGGAAAAGGTCCTGTATAGATAGTTACAGTTTTACAGCAGGTGCACAAAAACATATCTATCATCATTCAAACATTTACGCACAAATGTGAGACATTTTATGAAACTTTCCTGACCGCCACTTATTTGGTCATATCTGCTTATGTATCTAGCTTCAGCAATCTGAAAATAAAGTTTAATGTGTCCAACTCATGAATGACTTTCACACAACAGATGTATATAAGCACTCTGCCTGGTAGAGACGGAGTCAGTCTGGAGGAGTGTGTCACTGGTCAGAGGAAGTGTGTGTGGTGGCAGAAACATCCAGTCTGCACCCACAGCAAGCTGTTTGCAGTGCAGGCCTTCATTAAGCCACGGTCCACTGTCCCTCTGTCCAGAAAAACAGCTCCAGAGACCTGCACGTGTAGAAAGACAATTAAGGCTTGTACCACTTATAATGACATTACTATTCACCTTTTTAAAATATATACACTATGTTCATAAAAGAGAGGGGGAAAAAAATAACTGTTATTAATGTTATATTTAATTTTAGTGCAAAATTATTTACATTTTCTTTCTACATCATTATACACAGATTAATACAAGGCCTGCACTGGTTCTAAACAAACTTTATTACATAATTGATTGCTGGCTCCTGAATCTAAGTCATATTGAAGCAGATGCAGTGAAATACCAAACTTATGAATCTAAATTGTACAGCATCAAGCGGAAGCCTTTGATTTACACCTCTTGTGTTTATTCAGTGCTTCAAGCAAATACAGATGCATCTCATCTAGGGATGCTAATGATTAATCATTAATCGCTGTAAAAAAATTATTAACTGGTAATGTTTTTCAATCATATTTCTCCAGAAATTACAGGTATATTAACTTGCACACCACAAGGTGTCACAATTCAGACAGTGCATAATATTGGATAATTCAATTCAATTCTACTTATATAGCGCTTTTAACAATGGTCATTGTCTAATATTGATGAATGCAAGCAACCAGAGCACAATTTACGACTGCATTGTTTTTCCTGTTTGCTTAAATTATACTTGCCTTATTAATATGTCGCTCATAACTCATTTGTTAGGATTTAGTTGGGGCTGTTTAAATAAACTGTTTGTCTTATCATGATTAATCTATAATGAATTAGATTCAATCAATTAGATTGTAAATGTGTTAAAGTTGTTGATAAATATGTGAATTTCCAATCTGTTTGATGTATGGCCGAGCTCATAAGTTCTCCAACTCATTGTGATATTTATAGCCATACTTATGCATTAAAAGCCAAAATATAAACTATTATTTCTAAGTATATTATTTATGCAGATTGTGTGAATCTTTTTGGAATTTCCTTTTTTAAATAAACAAAAACGTGTACAAAACATTTACCTCATACTACTGACAGATCTTCTAGGTTAGCATGTGTTAGTTTAAACAAGATGTTTGTTTCTACAAAGACTTAATGCTTTTTACACTAATAGTGCACCCTAGAACATCTAGGGTTACACATGGAGATGGGAGAGAGTGCACTCCTCTGCCCTTTAGAGGACACAGCTTTAATTTCTCCTGTGCAATCAAACAGGTAAACAATGAGAGCATGCACGCCGTTTTGCATCATATAAAGTCAGCCTTACGTTTTTCACAATATCAGACAAACCGTCTTTAGCATGTGCTGAAAAACAGGAAGCAGTCCTCGCTGTAATGCCTCTAACACTTGCCTCACTTGCTCTTGAACAGCAGCGCTATGGCGTGGCGAATTTAAGGTTGTCGACCTGATTCATTTTGAGGTGGTTGTCCAGAATGTGGAAGAGCTCCTGAATGTTTGGTACATACCCTGACTGCAGCTTTGACCAAATGGGGACATCTACAATAGAGTGTGAGAAAGAAAGAAATTAATAAATAAAAAATAAAAATACTGGTACACTTCGTCCTGTAGCACAAGAAATGAAAGGCATACAAAGTCCAATCTAAAAGCTTCCTAAGTCTATATCCCAGTGACGTCACTTACTGTTGAAGCGATTAAAGGGTTTTGCAAAGTCTGTCTTAAATCAAAATTGAGGTGAATATGTTACCATAAGTCTTCCTGTCAGAATGCGAGTACAATGTAAGTAATCAGGGTCAAATTTCACAACCCTCACTCCGTGCAGGAAAAAACAAACAAACAACAACAAAAAAAAACAAAAAACAAATGCCTTCCAAAGTTCTGCTAAAATTCATAAGAAGCTTCTGCAATCCATTGAGCTAAAGTGAGTTGGTAACTTTCACAGTGTGTTTAGTACAAATTTAATGGTTTTTGTTCCCCAGAAATAGCTGGGCATTTTTGCAGGTAATGAGGGTTGTGGAATTTGGCGTGCAGAGCAGGAAGATTTATTAAGACCAAGACCTATGGCAATGTACTAATATGCACCACATAGGTCTTGTCATAATAAATTCTCCTGCTTTAAGACATTTAATTTGAGACAGATTTTGAAAAAAAAAAAAAAAAAAAAATCAAAGTTATATATCTTTAAATCAGAAGTGTTATATAAACCTAGACCACAGCACTGATGAATTCGCAAACCTGTTTTTTTATAACAGCAGAAACTTGACATAAAAATTAAAATATATCCAGACTTAATTAATTAATTAGACAGAATTAATTAATTATGTACTAAGTAATTAAGTACATAAGTAAAGTGATATAACCTCCCAACCTTCAGGAAAGGAACAATCGGAATTTGAAAAAAGTTATCTACACTGTGACAAATATTTTATAACCTAGACAAAGAGGACAAAGAGGGAAATATTTGATAAAAGAAGATTTAAACTGAACGGAAAATGAGGGAGTTCAAGACCATAAGGTGGCAGTAATGCAACATACTGGATGCCAATTGCCATGAAACAATAAATAAAGTGATATGCTTTGTGTAATTACAAAAACTGAACTGCTCAGAATAGCTATGGTGTAAGAGTAATAAAACTCTGCTGTTATTGGGAAAAAAAATCACTTTAGCATGGGAAAAAATTTGTTCCATGACCTGTGGTCAGATGGTAAATAATGTTTATAACGGTTCTATAAATTATGACTATAGCCTTTTAAAAGCATGAAAAAAAAATCAACAATATATACCATTTAATGTTATTTCAAATGCTCCTGTAGACAGGAATTGGGTCTCCAACATGTTACTGAGAAAGAACACCATGAGACATGAGAATATCTGAAATAGAAAGGAGAGTAATACAATCATAAAACATATGCATGTAAAAAATGGCAACATGCTCCACCTGGGAGAAGGGCTCCACGTTTTCACAAAATAACATCAACTGCTTCACAACACACTGTGTGTACAGGCATTTAATCTCTTAGCTCATGGGGGTCACTTTAAGTCTTGAGATTATACACATTTTCAGGAAAATGAAGATAGTTCCTTACTTGCTTTTTGATCGAGAAATTTCTTACCTTGTTTTCTTGACCCCAGGACCAAACTCTTGGTGTGTCTGTTCCAAGCATTTGGAAAGGATTTTGTCCAGTGACAATCAGGGCAATGGCAAGCAGTTTAAAGTAGGAAACAAAATTTGCGATGTATCTGGGAAACGAGAAACAGAAGAGCAAATGATTCAACATTTACCTGCTTGATAAGGACAGCACCAATCAACATATTAGAACCAGAATCACTGATCATTTCACATTTAATGTGTTTCATGGTTCGTTTTCCTTTAACTTGCATGTGAATTAGAGCTAAATTTCTGCGGTACTGTGTACAATGTGGGTAGATGCATTTAAGTTGCAATAGTCAATATTTTAATGTTTTACTCATACAAATATGTGGAAAAGTATGATCAAATAACATGGAAAATTTCCATAACTAGCAGGTTAAGAAACCTGCTGTCCGATCCTGAATGTATGTTTGTATTTGGATGAACATCTTGTCAGTCATTTTATAGCCACACCACCAATGCCTTTCCATATCCTCTTAAATCATCTTGAGGAAAAGTAATGTCAGGTGTGTTATGTGACAAAAGAGTAGTAGCAAGAATGAAAGGAAAGGTGTACAAGACAGTGGTGAGACCAGCGATGCTTTACGGCTTAGAGACTGGCACTGAAGAAAAGACAGGAGAGTTAAGAGGTAGCAGAGATGACGATTTTGAGGTGCTCTTTGGGAGCGACAAGGATGGACAAGATCAAGAATGAGTCCATCAGCGGGACAACCCATGTTAGATGTTCTGGAGATAAAGTCAGAAAAAGCCAGATTGAGGTGGTTTGTACATGTTCAGAAGAGAGATTGTGAGCATATTGGTAAAAGAATGCTGAGGTTGGAACTGCCAGGCAGGAGGTCTAAAGGAAGACTAAAGGTCAAAGAGGAGATTTATGGATGTAGTGAGAGAGGACATGAAGTTAGTTGGTGTGAGAGAAGAGGAAGCAGAGGATAGAGTTAGATGGAGGCTAGATGGAGGGTTAGATGGACGGTGTGGCGACCCCTGAAAGGGAACATCCGAAAGACAAAGAAGTCGTCTAGTTTGGGGGCAGAGCTTACTAATACTTTCTTTGATTATTATGTTCAAGGTGTTTTTCACTGGGGGAAAAAAAAAAACACACAGACCGATTTGATGATCACCAGATGCTTTGTTGCATAGATAAGATGAGTAACCTAGCAATTCCTTACTTCTGTTCTGCTGATTATTTCCATATGCAGTATGTTGTGGTGGACTTATTCAAAAGAGAAGCAAGCGTATGGTAATTGATTAAGAACGTAGTAAGGGCATTTATTTGCAGAAATCTGACTTGTTATCATAATGTGCTTAGCTCAGACAGTATACAAATATGAGATTACTCCTAGAATTAGTGACCTTAGTCAGCGTTAGTTAATTCAGTGCTTCTGTTGCAAATGAGACGATGCTATGGAATATGCTGTTCTTCATAAGATGTTGTTCAGGTACTGTTAACGTAATATTGGCATTATAAAACTTGCTAATTAATAGCTAACTAACTGTTCAGGAGGTTGAATGCTAAATAGCATAAATCCGAAGGCATAGTGAACTGTGAAGGGCCCAAGTTAGAGTCTCTTGCTCCACACAACAAGTAGTGCGCTTGCTCAGGGGTTAGAAAAAGACTTGGGAAGCTTAGAAATTATGTTTGTATCTTGTCTTAGCCATGAAACACAAGATGGACAGTTCAGAGGAAATTCAGAATGACTTTTCCTATTAGCAATTACTAAGGAGACAGTGGATTGTTAAAGATGGCATAATGTTAGCAAATATGTTTTCTTTCTGAAAGTGGTTCCTCTGCTTGTTTTGCATATAGCTTTTGGCACTGGCATCTGGTAAGTAACGCTCTTTTTTTGGAATCCAAAAGTGGGTACTTATAATATTAAACAGTGCAAAAGTAAACGTCCTTGCTCGCTTCTGCTCTTGTGTTCTGCTCACAGACCAAGTAGGTACATATTGCCACCTGCTGTATCCGAGGGTGTACGGTGCACAAAGAGCAACATGAATGCTGGCCATCAGGGGAGAGTGACGGTTCGAAACAATTAGGCCTAATGGGAAAACGGCGTAAAAATTGACTGACAGGCAGCACATCCAAACAAAACCAAGCGTTCCACACTGGAAGTGAGTTAAACTTTGGTCACAGCTTATCCCACTGTACATATAAGCAACAATAAAATTGACTACTGCATCTGTAATACAACCCAGTGTGCTCTGGTACAGAAGACTAACTTGTTGATGAGTTTGGGAGGGTAATTCTCTCCCTCAATTCGGATGTCCGGGTACAGCTGGCTGATAGACCGGGAGTACTCCTGGAACACCTTACTGTACCCTCAGGAAATACTGCAAAATAAAATAATCAGATGTCAGCATTACAAAACACCCCTTTAAGCATCACAGTCACTACTGAATAGCATTTTGCCTGCTAATCTATCATGTCAAGGGAGCAAGTTAGCATATTTAGCATGTAAGGTTTAGTCTTCTATGTATTCTTTTTCTTTCACTGACATTACCATGCTAATCCTTTATGTAAAACCTTATAAAGAAACAAATAAATATGTTTAAGTACTAGAACTAGGACACAAAATAAGCCTTAAGCTAGGTCTCTCAGGCTCAATCCCAAATGGCTCCCTACTTCCTGTACAGGCACACCACACAGGGGAGGAAACAATGGCGACTATACACTAGGAAGTGATTTATAATTTACACAGAGAGCCATTTGGGACACAGTCTCCATATTCGTGAGGAACAGCTATGCTAGCTTTTTATTTTATTTTATTTTATTTTTTTTACAGACGAACTTTATATTGAAAATGTACAAACACAATCCTCTGACCAGTACTGGAACTTCAGTGCCGGTCCTGTGTAAAATTTCGGCTTGCTCTGCCTCTGGGTGCTGCTCTCCGGCTCTGGGAAGCCGCTGGACGCCATGCTGCTCTTCGCGGCCTGCTTCTCCAGCTGCTCAGTAGCAGTCCGGCCCAGGTAAATATCTCTCACCGTCACCGCCGTGAACAGCAAAAGAGCCGTCAGTATACCCGTGTGGCTATACTCAGCCATGTCGATGCGGAACAGGCGACGGGACCTGCATACAACGCAACGCCCCGGTCATTAACGGCACTAACAGGTTCACTGCAGGCTCTCTGCCGTCTCTCACCGGGTTGCCAGATATGCGGAGCAAAAAATCCCAAAAGCCATGAATTTCTTAGCTCAGATTTGTTATTTGCTAGTCATTATTGGTTAGTTACAAATTAATACCATACAGTGGAAACCTAACGATATTAAGTAAAGAATAACACTTGACAGAATGTGCTCTTATACCAAAATTATTCACAGCTATCCCAAAGTGCATTAGGTTCATATAACAGCATGATCTAAAGTGTAATACCACTTATAACACAGTGACTGTCAACAGCATTATTTAATTCATTACTGTTTGAAATTGTATGCATTATAAAACACCTTTATATCTTTTTCTTCTTTGTCTTTTGTCCTCTTTGGTCTCATTTTAGTCCTCCTGCCTGGCAGTTCCAACCTTAGCATCCTT
>JAQMYL010000002.1:9157279-9178136 GCA_030014365.1 Clarias pachynema | reverse complement strand
TAATTAATTGGATGAGTTTGAGCATTCACCACCCTGGAAAATAATTGGATGTTAGATTAGAGTTATTTTTTTTTATCCCTTTGATATATGGTTAAATGTTGTTGATCACACATTTGGAATCATTTAATACTGCAAAATATTAATAGGATGTGACATAACACATTGACTGATAGCTTGGATCGTGATCATATTGCTCATATCTCTGCATATGATCCTGTCCAAGGCATGCGCTGATGTGGAATTTCAGCATCTCATTTCCTTTCAATTATCTCAAGCGTTTGCTGTCCTAATATTTTTTCCTTATGTTGGCTCACACTTTCGGCATGCAGGGTAATCATCATTGAAAACACAACATGCAACTATTCAGGATGACTACTACTTCCACTATTGTGCGAATGCAAAGAACAATTAAACATCGATATGAGCCGTATTAATAAAGCATTTAAACAACTGCGTGGCCTCCATAACCCCCCCAATCTGCAATTAAATACACAGCTCATGTAAAACCTAATTAAGACCAATAAATAAGTTTATATTCATTGCACGAGTGCAAACAGATTAATAAATAATTATGTGTGGTGCGATACATCATATGCCTTATTGCAGTCAATAATCTCTCGAGCTGATTGGTGCTGGGAGATGAATCTGTAACAGCGATAAAACACAAATTAAAACACATGGATATTACTGAACTAAAACGTCTATTTTCAAATATTAGCTGAAATGTTACCATTAAAAATGAATGTACAACAAATCAAACACTACATGGCAGTGTAGTTTGTGGATAACAAGGTTTCTACATGACAATGTGATTGGTGAGACAAAACAGACAAGCTACACAGGGACAAACAGACAATCCAAAGGCTCAATGTAAAATGTCATTAGTTGCAGGCACATGTTTTTTGCAGCTGTCAACATTAGTCTCAGTTGGTGAGGAAAACAGGATTAAGATTATTCTAGGCTTCACAGGTCTTCAGCATGGACAGCTAGTCTTGGGATTAGGTTCTTGGTTGAGCCTCACCCTCCCATCCTCTCGCTCTACATTCCTATAGATAAGAGATTTTTGGGCTTTCAAACGACATGCCAGGCACATGAAAATAGAGTCCACATTCTGGCTCTCCTTGGGGTCTTTGGCGGATGTTTCAAACAGCAGCATGTTGTGCGCATCGGCAAATTTAAGCGCCATGTTGGACGGGACCTGGATTTGGTCCACCAGGTCGCACTTGTTACCGACCAGGACGCGGGGCACTGAAGCAGACACGCGATGCCCGTTGCACTCCTGGATCCATGTCTTCAGGTTCTCGAATGAGGCCATTTTGGTGACATCATAGACGAAGACAACAGCATGCACGTTGCGGTAGTAGTGTTCCACCATGCTTTTGCGGAAGCGTTCCTGCCCGGCCGTATCCCATACCTGTACCTGTACACACAACCATGACGAAAGAACAGAAACTCATTTATTCATGCATTCATCTTTAGTAAATGCTTTAGTATGGAGAAGGTAGCAGCGGATCTGGAATCTTTCCCAGGGACATTGGGCATAATGTGGGACATTCAGTCCACTGCAGGTTACCATACATATACTTACACAGACATTGACACCTAGAACAGGTTATACCAAACCTCTTATTAAATCAGAGAACCTGAAGGAAACTCATAAACATACCAAAATAAGACGGTAACCAGAGCTCAGGATCAAATAAGAGACCCTGGAGCTGTGAACTGTATAACAGAGTATTTTACTGATCCCTATACAATGTAGAGATTTTACATTATATCGAAACTTTGCATGATGGCTTGTGTGCCAAATAATATGCACATGTGGTGTATGAGTTAAAGTTCCAGTTCCTATAGTTACTGTTACAGTTCCTTAAAGCATGGTATTATTATTAGTGTTATATGTACACTTTCTTAGCTTGAGTTACCATCTTTGCATCTCCGTTCTCCTGGTATCTGATTGGTTCTCTTTGAGTTCTTTCTACCTCACCAAAACATCCTGTATACCGATTGGCTGATTGTCTACTCTTTCTTCACAAGATGAATAAGTATGTAATGATGTAATGGTGCAAAATGTTTGTGTATGTATATATTGTGGGAATCCCATCTGGTGTGTATCCCCTTTACATCCATCACAAATTTTGACCAGAATGAAATGGTTACTGGACACAAATGAATTAATAAATGAATCGATGTGATTTCTCATGCTGACTCAAGCTGTGACACATCAGGACATCAGCAACGATCTGATCGCAACCTAAATCGATGAATCACCTCATGCATTCTGTGAAATATTCTGTCAAAGAGATACAGTATCATATAAACTATGGTATACGAGGATCAGCACCTATTTTAATGTGTAATTTTGTGAGGTATGCGCCTTTGGATGTACATGATTTTCACACAAATATGTTTGTTAAGGGATACTGAATGGCAACAGAGATTGCTCACTGACTGGTATCATTGTAGGACTTTCGGCTGCTTCCATCGAGAGGTATCGCCTCAGCGAATCATCAGATCTGCACACAACTTGGCACAGGTTTTACGCCGGATGCCCTTCTTGACACAACCCTGCCGTTTTGTCCGGGCTTGGGACAGGCATTGCATCCAGTGGCTGGGGTTTGGACATTGGGTGGAAATCGAACCCGGGCCTTCCGCATGGCAGGCATGAAACCTACCACTGAGCCACTAATTCTGCTCACTGACTGCAATCAATGTGTTAAAAACATTATACTGGGAATACATTGCTATGCTTTTTTTTATTGTGGTATATTAAAACCTATGATATTAGTGAATCCATCCTGTAATATGGTTTAAGAGAGTACAGAGAGGCTATTTGTGAACGCGCACAAACAACAATCAATTATTCAGGAGCGTGACACGAATCTCAGTGTAAACATAAAGGGAAGAATCAAGACACACTTCCCGGAAGCGCACATCCAATTCATTGCCCTGATCTGGATCGTGACGTGATATAGAATGCGCACGCTTAGAATGTATGTGTTTGTTTATTTATTTATTTATTTTCCATGACCCACCTTTATTCTCTCACCCTCGATTTCGACCGCCTTCTCCCTGAAATCCACTCCGATCGTGGCCTCCGTCTTGGCCGGAAAAGAGCCGCCGGTGAAGCGGAACGTTAAGCACGTCTTACCCACGTTCGAGTCGCCGATCACGATTATTTTAAAGATTCGCGTTTGCACGCTGCGCTCGAGAGACGTGCTCAGCTCCAGGGAGTTGGACGCGAGACCGGCTTCTTCTCCGCGCCCGTGCGCTTCGTTCGCCATCGCGGCGAAGTGATGCTCGCCCACACTGGTACGCACGCGCGCTGCGCCCGCACGCACTCGAGTGCTCGTGCACGGCCGCCCTTCTGCTTGGAATGGAGGAAAGGGTTTGGTTTTGCACTCTTGAGTATTCAACTCAGGCAAGTGCATGAGCATTAGTGCAATGATGCAAAGCTGATTATAGCCCTATGTTTAGGACACAGCTTCCCAAGCCTGGTCCTGGAAGACCCCCCTGTGCTACACATGTTTTGAATCAGGTGTGTTGGTAGCAGGGAAAACAATAAAATGTTGCAAACACACAGTGAGTACACAAGGAGCAGGGATAAGAACAAGTGCTATTGTTCAATGCAGTGTGGTTCATTTTTACATTTTACATTTATGGCATTTAGCAGACACCCTGACTTACATTTTTATCTCATTATACAGTACATGAGGGTTCAGAGCCTTGCTCAAGGGTCCAACAGTGGCGATTTGGTGGTGCTGGGTTTTGAACCTGGTACCGTCCGATCAGTAGTTTTTTGTTTTATTTTTGTGTCTTATTTTGTATAAATGGATATACAGTACAAGTCAAACGTTTGGACACACCAGTCAAAAGTTTGGTCACAAGTTTGGATTTATTTTTCTACATTCTAGAACAATCCTTTTTTTTTTTTTTTTTTAACTCATGGCAGCAGTTACTTTAAGACACGAAGGTCAGCTGTTCTGGAATAGTTCTTGCAAGAACGGTGTTGTCAAAATCCATCAAGCACCGTGACTCTCATGAAGACCATCCCTGGAAAGCAAGACTTACCTCTGCTGCAGAGCATAAGTTCATTTAGAATTACCAGCCTCAAAAATCACAAAACTGAATTGACTTTATCTGTAATTCCTTATGCTTTAGGTATTTAACCAGAATGCTTACAATTATAAATATAATGTTTGAACATAATATACATGAATTGCACAGGAATAAGTAACATTCAAGAGTTGGCATGACATTTACATGGCAACATTTACTTAAAGGGTGGCAGTTGCCACCTATGAGATACCTCTCTAATTAAGATCAGTCAATTCAGCTTGGATCACTTTCAATGTCTGATACCCGAGCTGTGAATGTTTTCTGATTGTTCTTTAAAATATTCAAAATATTAATCATGCTCTATGCAATGATAGTACAGTACTAGATAAGGCAGCTCAGGCCATCTCGCAAAAATGACAAGAACATTTATATAATTAAATAACAATAGCAGTAATAAAACATACAATTTCACAAAAAGTGGAACATCAACTCAATTACTGGTTTTAGGCTACACTTCAATTTATTCATTTAGGGTTATTAAAAATGTGTCCATCCCAAATTTTTTCTTCAGGCAGTAACAGTAATTATATTACAGAATTTGCTGTTTGTGTCTAGTTGTTGGTAAAACTGTCAGAACAATGGTAACATTTGTGCCTACAAGGCTCTCTTTCTACTCCACCAGTGAAAGGCTGTGTTGTTGTAGATGGTTTACATCCTGAGGCTAATTATTAGACATACATTTACATTGCATAAAAGCAGCAGAAAAATATTAAAATGAAATCTATTGTGGCATATAAAAATATAGATTTATGAATCTTTTTTTATTTTTTGAAATATTTATGTATAACGGTCTAACTGTCCATAAATTAAGTACAAAAACATTTTTATAATAAACAAATGGGTTCTCCAGAACATTAGTATGTTGATTCCCAACCCAAGGCTGCAACAACACTTGTTAATCTTTTAAAGAAAAAAGAAGGATAATGCCCATTTGTGATTTGCTGAGAATTTCCAGGAACAGTAAATGCAGCATTCTATTTACACTGGTTTACAAGAATACAGTGTCCATGTCTTAAGCAAATTGAATTAACACACATTTAACACATATTTTCTCCTTCACATGTTCAGTTCACCTGAAGGTATGTTGCTTTAAAGTCCATCCCCAAGGCATTTTTGGCATTACACTTATAAATTCCAGAGTTCATAAGTCTGGGCTCCTGTATGACCAAACTACCGTCCTCTGTCATATAAATTCCACCCAATGAAGTGAAGCGATTATTAGCCACAAGTGTGGTCCGCCCAGGGAGAGTCCATGAAATGTCTGGTTTAGGAGTGCCAGTAGCAATGCATTTTAGTGTCACTGGAGACCCCTTAGCAACTCTTATTATGGAAGGGGGTGCATTAGTGATCTGTGGTGGGAGTACCATAATAGTCACAGGATAAGACAGTGTTGATGATCCAAATGTGTTAGTAGCTTTGCAAATATATGTACCCCTATCAGATTTTGCAGTTTCTCTTAGCTGAAGGGTCCCATTTGATAAAAAAGTGACTCGTCCAATAACCTGAGGCCTGTCCAATACTAATCCATTTGGAAGAGTCCATGTGATCATTGCTTGGGGCCAGCCTTCAACTGTGCATGGCATGATTAGTATCTGTCCAAATGAAATCTTCATAGGTGTAGGTGTCCCTCGAATTTGAGGCTTCCTTCCAGGTTCTAAAGCATAGCGTTTCTCTGCTTGTCCTGCAACATTTTTGGCCAAGCAACGATAAACACCTTTGTCACTGGCCACTGGCCGAATAATATGCAAACTGCCATTTTCCAAAGAGTGAATAAACCTCTTTAGACTCATTCCTGGAACCAGCACTGTACTGTTGGGCAAAATCCAGACAACATCTGGCTTGGGTTTCCCTATAACCTGGCACTGTAAAATTATGTCATCTCCGTCAGGTTTGAGGGATAATACCTCAATATTTGGAATAAGAAAGCTTGGTTTTTCAGCAAGTGAAGCGACTTCAAGGTCAATTGCTAGACTGGCCTCTCCCAAGTAATTTCTGGCCATACACAAAAACTTTCCTTCGTCAGTTTTCCGGATGCCTCGCAATTCAAGAGTACCATTCTTATGGACTTGGAATCTACCTCCAACATAAGGTGTAGGCAGGGACATGCCAAAAGATGTTGTCCATGTTATCTGAGGCTCGGGCTTGCCCTCAGCTTTGCAGTGCATCAAAACCGTCTGATAGGAAACTGCCAAAATTCTACTGTCAGTTCGTCCACCTTTTCCGTTGATATATGGCTCACTGACCTCAACTTTGAGCTTCACATTCTTAATGTCATCACCAGCTGGGTTCCTTGCGACACAAGTATACTTTCCCTGGTCTGCCAAAGTGACCTTATTAATGATCAGTGTTCCATCTTGGAGTATTTGATGTTTGACTGAGGAAAAACTTATCATTTCATTGTTTGGTGAAATCCAGATAATTGTAGGTGGAGGTTCACCGGTTGCATCACACTTCAGCTGGGCTGACTGGCCAAGAAGAAAATGAAGAGACACCTGGTCTTTAGAAGAAATTCGCGGTGAATCTTGTACAACTTGGACACTCACTTTCATTGCATCCTCTCCCAGTGTATTCTTTGCATAGCATGTGTAATCGCCCTCATCATTTTTCCCCATTTGTGGCAACAAGAGTGTTCCATTGTCAAATATGATATATCGGCGACTGCGAGTTCCACTGTCATCAGATTGGAGAGCATTGTTTATCATTGTGCCATCAGGGAGACTCCAAGACACTTCAGGATCTGGAAGACCTGAAGCTACACAGTCCACAAGGAAGTTCTCTCCGTTTGTTATTTTCTTCTGATGACTGCTCATGTTCTCTATTTTAGGTGGCTTCATCAGGACCTCAAGGTCAAATAGTTCCATCTCCTCACCATTGGGCCTTTGATACATGCATAAGTAACTCCCTTGATCTTTTTCAGTCAGTTGCAGGATCCTGAGGGTGCCATTAGGGAAAGCATTTATGTGTCTGTAAGGACTAGAAGAAAATCAGAAATCAGAATGTTAACATGTTTATTATTTTAATAACTTCTTATTTTATTAACCTGTTTTGTAAAATGATAAAAGCAAAAAATATGTCAATCTGATACATGGATTGTTTCAAGTTTTGCGATGTGAAGTTTAACTAAAGTTCATTAAATATTGAAATTCCTGTGTGCCACATCATTATGTTTTGTCTGGATCAGCAACATTTATTTGGGTTTCCTGTCTGACACCACAGATGGTTTAATGTTTTCAGACATTGTTTGAAATACAATAGTGATGAATAGATCTCTCGCTATATAAGAGCCAGGTGTGTTTCTAATTATCTCACACCAGCTGTGTTTTGTGCCTCCTATCTTGGTGGGTCCATGGCTGTAGAAGTCTTTATGTAAAAAAAATCATATTGAAATAGAATCACAGTATAATGTAAATTTAAACTCCAACAGAGATGTTTACTTATGTTTGCAATGTATAAATACCTGTAGTGATGCTCCATCAGTGTTTTTGATGGCAGCCTCCAGACCGTACCTCTGTGATAGTCGGCTGACTCAGGGCAGTGTAGGAAAACTGTAGAGCCGTACATGGCTGAAACACTATGTTGCTGAGATGGACCTTTCCAAGGTCCTGGGGATTCTTGCTTGATATCCAGCTTCACCACTCTTTGAGCCAACCCAACCACATTTGTGGCTGAACACTCATATATTCCTGCATCCACAGGAACAATACTTTTGATATAGAGTGTACCATTGGGGAACATAAAGAGACGCCTTCCAACGAACTGAGTAGGTTTGAGTTGTGAACCATCAGGAAGAATCCACTTAAGAAGTGGCTCGGGTTCTCCCTTAGCCGTGCAGTGTACATAGATACTTCTTCCAGTGTTAATATATACATCCTCAGAGGACACTTCTTTGATTGTTGGTGGCAGTGCAGCAACATGTACCTGATAGGTCAGAGTGTCAGCACCTGCTGCATTACTAGCAATGCACTTGTAGTTCCCTTTAATGGAAAAGTTTGCTGAGTGAATGTTGAGAGTTCCATTAGGATAAAGGGAGATTGGTCTGTCAAGAGGCATCGACTCCCGCACAATAATCCTGTCTGGAAGAATCCAGGAGACCTGCGCCTGGGGCTTGCCTGTTGCAATGCACTCTAAACTGAGCGGTTTCCCCAAGTACACAGAGACATCTCTGTATTTGGGTCCCTCTATTTTAGGAGGTTCTGTCTGTACAGTAAGAGTGACCACCATGCGATCTGAGCCAAATTTGTTCTGTGCAGTGCAAAGATACTGACCTCTGTCCTGCAGCTGTACATTTTTTATAACAAAGGAGCCATTTGGAAGAACCTCAAACCTTTGTCCATGTTTGGTGCTGGCTTGAATTGTAGCACCTGTATTAAAAATATAATGGGTAATTAAGAATATATGTGTCTGTACAAGTATTTTCATTCTAAGCAGATACCAAATAGTTTGTATCATGGATCTAAGTTTTTTTTTATTTGACTTCTTAGTCTACCAAAACAGCAGATTTCTCTTGGTATAAATAAAGTATTCCATTAATCCTTTATTCTAATATCTGTACCAAATATACTGTGTAGGGGTGTGGTGGCCTGGGCCATATCTCAGGTAATGAACTTAGAGCACAAGAAAGGGTACAACCTAAATGGGACACCAAACCATCACGGGGCACAAGCACACACACTCACACATTCAATCACACACTACGGGCAATTTAGGATTCCAGTCAACCCAGGCTATATGCTCCCATAATGTGTTTAAATATATATTATATAATGAGTCTGTGCATTGGGTATTCAGGAGACTTAGGGCACGAGACGGGGTACACCCTGCATAGGGTGCCAATCCATTGCAGGGCACACACACACATACACACACACTCATTCATACACTACAGGCAATTTGGGAATGACAATTAGCCTAATCTGCAGGTCTTTGGACTGTGGAAGGAAACCGGAGTACCTGGAGGAAACCTACCAAGCATGGGGAGAACATGCAACATTTAATTCTGTACAATATACAGAATGTAATATTACAAATGTACATTTGAAGTATTTTTCTGCTCTGCAATTTTATGAACAAACAGTAGTCTAAGATATAAATGGAAATGCATATACTTTTTGTCATAGACTATGTATTGTGTACATACTACATGGCCAAAGGCATGTGGACATCTGAGCATCACTTCCATATGTGGGCCTCCACCAAACTACTACCACAAAATTAGAAACTTCCAATTGTATTCTATGGAGTGTCTTTGTGTTCTTTAGCAATTAAGTTTACCTTCACTGTAACTAAGGCACATGTGCACAAAATTAGTTCCTTGAAGAAATGGTTTGCTAATGCTGGAAAGCAATAAATGGAGTGACCTTCTCAAAGTCCTGATCTTAAACCCACTAAACTTGTGTGTGATGACCTGGAAAGCTTTCTTCTGCTTTTTCTGGCCTCAGAATCTAGTGGATAGCCTTCCCATCAACTAAAAGTTGGACTTATTTTGGAATGTTATACTCAAATGTCCATACGCATGTGATGTTTAGTTCTCCATAGACTTTTGGTCACACAGTGTCTATAGTGCATCTATATTGGTAACCCACCTGTAGAGACTTTTGTCCATGAAATAAGAGGTTTGGGGTCTCCTGATACCTGACATCGCAAAAAAACATTTGTCTCAGCCAGCGCAGTCACAGTGGATGAGTCAGCTGTCATTATTCTGGGTTTCACACCACTCCCCATTAATTTTGGAAATGGCAGAGCGGTGCTTAGTTTCTTTGGTCCGAGGTTACTGTAGTGCCAACGACTGCCCTGTAGTATGCTGGCTGTGGGGTGTGGCTTACTAGTAGCTATAATAGAAGGGGATGTTACAGGCTTATAAATACTTGGCAAATTTGGAGCTGGATGTGGTTTTGGGGTGGGATGGTAAATCCTTGGTTTAGGAGTGAGTAGCTTTCCGGACTGAGCTAAGCGATGGGCCTCAAACTGGGATTGTCTGTATTTGTTTCGAAGCCTGTTGAAGAGAAAGTAGTCCCTTACTTGGGATGAGCCACCATGTGGGGCTACAGTTCTAGGGAAGGGGGTTGAGGCTGTCCAAGCGATGTAAGGTGTGGGGTTTGCTGTTTGTGCTGTGATTTCAGGCCGATTAGTGAACATTGCATTCCTTTCATTTGGGTGCAAAAAATGCAAGGTTCTGTCAATTGAAGAGTGGTGCTTTGATTCCTGAATTCTGGGCCACATTGGAATGCGGTTGGTGTAAGTCCATAAGGGAGATGTGGTATAAGGCCTTGATGTAACTGAGATTTGTTTTTTTCTCTGAGTTAACCAGGGGTGGATAGGCAAACCAGGAATTTCAGGTCTGTTCACTGAGTTGTCTAGTCTGTGTCTAATGTTATTAGTCACAGCTGGTTTCTCTGTGGTTAGTGGTTCTTTGTAAGGTACTGGAGGTTTAATGTTAGTGATTTGAAGAGTAGAAGAACTCGTACTTGTTATCCTTTGCCTATTCTTTTCTTTATTTGTTGTCTCACTGCTCCGATTAATATCCTTAATGATTTTTTGTCCAAACTGCTTATCTTGTGTTGGTGTTAGAATGGCAGGGGCCCCAGAAGTTGTAAACGTATGTTTTCCTTCTTTTGGTAATGTCAGTTTTTTGTTAGCTTGAGACTTATGGGTTATGTCTACATTTAAACTGTCTCTAAATTCAGAGTCATGTTCACTTAAAATATCTAAACCTGTGATTGGTTTTCTTCCTGTTTTCTTATTCACAGTTTCAAAATGAGTTTCCCTGGTGGTGAAAAATTCTGGAGTGGTTGTAGTTAATGAAGTGAATACTACTTCTGTTGTGGTTGTTGGGGGACGTGTAGGCCTCTGTGGATGTAACCTTCTTATTTGAGGTCTTCTTCTGTACGGTGGTCTTCGTCTTGGGTTGGGGATGCGATTATTTGCTCTTATCTTCTCATCTAATAGCTGCCTATCTATCTGTTTCTTAATTTGTGTCACAGGTTGCGTGTTTAAGCTTATAGTAGATAATGTGGTTGAATAAACATTTACTGAAGGCATTGTTGTCATGTCTGAATCATCAGCCTTATGATGCAGATGTTGTGTTCTGTGGGGTAAATTGTGGTCTATAGGCTTTTTGTTACGGGACTGTACCAGCAGCTTAGTATTGAAATCATTTATATGACTACTAGTAGTAGCACTGGTAGTAAAAGAAAGAGTGACAGGAGCAGGAGTGGTTGTAGTTGTAGTGGTGGAAGTCATAACGGTTGTAGTTGCAGGGGTTGTGGTGGTTTGTTCTGCTGTTGTAGCTGCAACTGTTGTCATAATTGTTACTGGTTGAGTAGTCGAGATCTTAGCATTGACTTTTGCTAACATTTGTGCCCATCTGCCTGGGTCAAGCTGTTTGACGGGTTTATTTGGTTTCCTTACTTTTTCATTGATCCTTTTCCCATTAAAGCCCTTTCGGTAAAGTCCACCTGTACTTCTATCTTTTCCAAGAACCCTGCGTGGTGTTTGTGTAACAGCCATATGCGTGATTTCTTGATATCCAGAACCATCTGCATCCTCCTTATCAAACAATTGTAATTCACCCTTCATTACACTGACATCTGTGAGTTCTTCCTCTTTTCCACCCATTACAACCACCAAATGAGACAACATGTCTGCCCCATGAAGGTTTGCTGATAAACAACTGTATTCCCCAGCATCTTCTTTCTTCACTTGTTTTATGATCAAAGTATTATTTTGTGACACATAGATTCGTCCCATTGCATTGGATGCCTTTAGAAAATGTTGATTTGGTAGGAACCATTTTGTTTCAACTGGCTGTGGTGAAGTAACTGAACAGGGAAGACTGAGGGATTTGCCGTTGTCCACATACATTTTCTTTCCATTTAGGTCAGTTGGACTGAGGAGGCGTTCCCTAACCATAAGCCTATATGAAATTATGTCTACTTCAGTTTCAGTACGCACAAAGCAGTGATAGAGCCCAGTGTCTGATAGGGTTGTGTTTTTGATAATTAATCTGTTATGATCTGATGCAATTCTTTGGGAATCCGTTTTGTCCAAAGTAGTTAAATCTGGAAGCATCCACTCAACAGACAGATGCCCTGAACTCAATATATTACAGTTAAGAATGGCCTCAGAGTGCTCCAATACAGTTTGAATTCTCCCCTGGGTTCCTCTTGGAATTAAAGCCCAAGAAGAGACTATATCATCTTGTTCTCCTCTTCCATTGATCTGCCTTGATATAAATGTAGAGAAGTTCATTACCAGCTTTTTTGATGTTGTTTTGCGTCTGTTCAGCTGAATAGTAACCTTGGGTTGTAGCAACCAGGCTGGTTCAGCCATTAAATGTCCTTTGAGTTCAGTAAAGTAAGGAGAGCCCTCACTTGTGACCTGGGAGTACTTAAAGGTCACCTTCGAAGTGTTCTCATGCCTTGCTCCTCGTTCCAAGATGGCTGGGCTTTCATAGTAGTATGCAACAAGTCTCCACAGGTGCTGGAGAGCATCCCTGTCGATCTCGCAGTCAAGTTCTGTAAGCAAGGTTACATTTACAGCCACCTCTTCTGACCTTTTCAGCTTTTCCCATATCATGGATGTCTCTTCAACTGGACGGTTTACATCACAAGCCACATGGGCCCTGTTCCCATGGCTATCAGATAACATGAAGGTCAAGTGGCCCAGTGGATGCTCCAAGTGCTTGGTGTATGGGAGGTCTGGTTCCTGGTCCTCCAATGCACTATACTCACCCAGCTTCAGCGGGGACCCTAGAGAAGGTCTGTCACAGGAAAGGTCTTTTACTGAGAGCTGGAAAATCTGGCTGTTGTTGAGAGGTTGTGGTGAGGCACAAACAGCACAATTCTCAGTAGATGCAGTGTCTCGTTCCTTTCTGCACTTAATCACTCCTGTAGAAAGGCAGAACACTAGTCAAATTTATGTTTTTATGCTTGTTAATCTATTGATTAATAATAAGATTAAGAATCAGGGCATTTGTTGTACCATTTTGTTTACATGGTTCGATGAATTATTAGTGGTACAACTGTACTAGTATTAAATTCGTGTTAAAGCTTTTTTGTGGAAGATATTTTTTCATCTAGCTTTTGGCAAATCACATTAAAATAAATGAATTAGCTACTAAAGCTTGAGCTGAATTAAAGACATTATGATAATTAAGGTAGGTATTAAAAATCTCACCCTCATGTTTCTTGTTCCACTCTAAGAGCCAATGGAGCTGACAGTCACAAGTCCAGGGATTGTTATGAAGAGAGAGGACTTCTAGTCTGCTCAGGTGCTGAAAAGTACCAGACAGCAAGTACTGTAGCTGGTTGTCTGCTAGGTGAAGGTGCCGTAGGCCCGAGCCCCAAAATGTCCCCAGGAGAGAAACAGTTGTGAATGTATGTGGATGAAGGTCCTGTAACCTGTTGCTTTCCAACTGAAGCAGCTTTAGTGATGGTAATCCAGTAAAAGAAAAAGGCTCAATAAAATCGATTAAGTTGTGGTCTAGGTGAAGGCGGACAAGGTTTGTTAGGCCCTCAAACATACTGGGATTTACTCTTGTTAGCTTGTTGTAGCTCAGCTTCAAAATCTGTGACAGAAACAAAAGTACTTTATGTAACCTTTTCTGTGGTAATACCTAAGGCAGGGGTGTCTAATCGCATCCATAAAGGACTGGTGTGGGTTTTGATTCCAAATGAGCAGGAACCACACCTACGGATGTTTGCAGATAAGACACCTCTGACCTAAGGCATAATGTGTAGCTTTCTGCACATTAAACATATTAATGGCAAAATTGTGTATCACTTCTGCATGCACAGACATATACACAAATGCACATATGCATATACATGCACACACCTGGAGGGAACGTAATTGGTAAAAAGATCCCGAAGTCACAGTGCTGATCTCATTCCCATGCAACATAAGCATCTCTAGCTGGTGCAGATGTCCAAAATCTGAGGTCCCCACAGCTACAATGCTATTATAGCTTCATGGGAAATATGTTACATCATAAATTTACATAATATTTCTTATCAAATAATGCTATGTTACAAGGAACGTATGCAAAAAAAAAAAAGGGGCATTAATTTGAAATGCAGTGTCAAAGTACTATCACTGATTACACTTGAAAAACTAAATAGGGTTATCTTTAAAATTAGCAACAACTTTATTTCATTAATGTGTCTGCATTCATATATATATATATATATTTATGAATAATGTTAGCAGAGCTACATACCCCAGATTGACTCTCTCTGTGTCCTTGGGCAAGTTCCGTGGTGGCGATGGGAGGTGGCGAAACGTACAGTGCACCTCTTTGGGGTTGGGGCAACTGCATGATCTTGGGCACGCACACAGACACACAGGCAAAATGAGGAGCAGCAAATACAATGCTGCCTTCAGCCAGGTAGCAGAGACACCCAGAGGAGCCATGTCTCTTTCATGCCATCCTCCAACCTATGGACAGGAAATCTATTTAACCATACATTCAAGTACAGCTTAATAGTTCTAGCATCATGGCAGTGGTAATGGTATAATGGTATCATGATGGATAGACGTGGATGTCGGTTGAAATGTCAATATCACAAAATATAAAATGGGTATTTAATTCATCTACTAAATAAATACAGAATAGAGAAAAATGGAGCTTGGCATGTTTTAAAGAAATGCAAAACTTTCTGTTGAAATATTAGTTCACCTGGACTGTTACAATGAGCGGATACTGAAGAATCCTTCAAAATACAAACCTCCTCATAAAGGTAACTTATTGGAACAAGTGAATTAATAATTTATCACCTACTTTCAGAGCTGCTGTTATATAAAATTTTATGAATTCCTTATGACCAATCAGAACTTAGCTTGTAAAGGTACTGTGGTATAAATAACATATTTGATAGATTTAATATAATGTCTAACAAACCTCCAAACTGGCCACATTTATTGTAATCATAGATTACAGTGAATAGCTGTGTCCTAGAGTGTCCTTGTTTCAATTGATCTTCATTGTGGCTCTATGCTTTGTTTTAGGCCCTGCATTTTTAATCAGAAAAAAATTGCCACTTCATTGTGTTAGCAGAGCTGCCTACTATAAAGCTGCCAGTATAAACAATACATCTGGTTTCTTTCCCTACTGTTTTGTGCAAGAGTTGGTGACATCCTTATTAGAACGTGACTCACTAACCACAAAAAACTCTCATGACACGGTTGCCTAATTTGCATGGTGTCACGCGCCAAGGTCCTGATTATTTACATTTCAAAATGAAATGCTTAGAAGGCTTTAAAAGGTTCGCTTTATTTAACCATGCTGATAATTGGTAATCAAGTCGGTGAATTCAAGGAAAGTATTACCCCTTTCAATCTCCTTCACATTTATCCTGTGCATTACACAATTATAGTGAATGAGGGGGTGTATTACAGCTTTCCACCCCCACAGTACTGCTGAGTTCTCAAGAAATAAGTCATTGCTCAAGTGTTTTCCTTTGCAAGCACGCTCCCGACAGCCCAATTACACCATTCAGTTTCTAGAAGGATATTTTAAGGCGAGATATTTAGACTGCAGGGTAAAAACTGTCAGTTAGGCCTATGTTTTTTGCTTTTATTGCTTATTCACCAGCTCTAGTTGCTTTAGATTCTTCTTGTTTCATTGTGTGAGGGGAGAGAAAAAAACAAAAAGTGAGACATGATTTATTTGTCTGTCAGTGGTATGATAATAACCGTTGATGGTTTTGGGAAATGGGCTCCTCCAGCTACCCTGGTCAGATGCTGATGGAATTACCTTGTGGAAAAAAAACCACAACACAGGAAGAGCAGTTGCTTACTTTAAAAAAAAAACAAAAAACATCACTCTAACATTTTTCCCAGCATCTGGAGGGAATGCATTCATCAGTACTTGTATGTCAGTGCTATATAATTTTTTACCTTCTTGTAATGTTGCTTGGATTGAGTGCATAAAAAGCCTTAGAATCCCTAGTTCATTAAAGAATGCAACTACTGTTATATACCATGCTTAAACCTTTTGGAGAAAATTGGCTAAAATTAAAAGTTTACCCTGAAATAATTAAGTGTGCCTAGGCGCACTTATTTTAAGTGTGCCTAGGCGCACTTATTACTCTTCTCCCCAGAAATAGGCGCACTTATTACTCTTCTCCCCAGAAATCCATTGCGCAATCCATTTATTATTCCCTAAAACTTTGGACCGTTTCACGCCCCGCAGCTTTGAGACGACCCTCATGTATGTTACACCGTTCCGTGCGGCTCGCTCGGAAATGGTGTGTTATGACTTTTGGTGGGGGGTCGTCGCGCGGTGCTCCCAAAATCCCCAAAAGACCGCCCCAAAAAGTCCCATAGACTTAACATTGGGGCCGGCCTCTGCTGTGACATCATAGTTCCGTCGAAGATGCCGCACACATTAGAACTGACCCGGCAGCCTAGGCACACTTAAAATTTCTTCAGGAATTTTCGCTCTCTAGTTTGCATTTTTCGTATTTATTATTTGCCATTTGTAATTTGTAAAGTTCTTATAAAACAAAACAACAAATAAAAAGAAATATTTGAACAAATGTGACTTTAGTGGTAAAGCTTCTTTTTCTTATTCTCATTCATCATTTCTCCCTGACATTTGAAATCAGATTAATGACAAATCCAGCACAGAAACAACGGAGACCTTAAATGCTTGGCTCAAAGATCCAGAATGCACTGTAGCTGTTCTAAGTTATGACCGACACTCGGCTTGGCTTGCTGGCATATCAGGCATGATGGTGTTCATGATGTTATTTTTATGAAGCTTTGGAAGCTGTTCTGTATAGATGAGGACATAACAACTGGACAGATTGAAGGATTGAAGCGCTGCTGCATCACTCACTTGGCTATAGATAAAAGCAGCTGGCGTCATCATCAGCAGGTTGTCATATGGCATTTTGGGGAATGTAGGAAGTGGTTCACAATAGCAAAATTATATTAACGTGTCAATTTTATTACTAAAAAGAAAACAAAATATAAAAAACATCACTTGTTGGAGGACAATGAAGAGTAATATGCAAGTTTAAAAACTTGGTTTAAAAACATTTGTTTAAAAACTCTTTAATCTTTAAATTGACAAAGAAACAGTGAACTGGTGGAATATATCTGTTTTCTTTTACATGGGGTTTATGGCCAACATATGTAACAGAACTCGGTCATATGCTTCTCATATTTAGCACATGTAAAGGTCTCCTATTATATAAATATTCCACACAAGCTCCATTGAACTTTTGATGTTGCTGAAGCCAAAGGTCCATCTTTTTCATCTTTGCCTAATAAAGAACGCTGGCCATATTTTAACAATGAATCATCACCACTTTCTTTGATATTTTGTCTTGAACCTTGAACTTGAGTCACAAACCGATTCCATATGAATTCATAGCAGTGACATCACAAAAGAATAAAACAGAAGCACTCTAATTGTGAAAACACTTCTTGCACCTATATAACAATCTTACCATTGATATAAAACTATCTCATTTTATTTTTTAAATATGCAATGATATCTGATGAAACACTTTCTGTAGCAGGTAATACAATTACTTACGTACTGATCTCAATACATTGAAATAAGTTGAAACCAATCTCAGTATACATCCAAAGAAATATTAAAATCTCTGCCAAATATGACTTACCTTGAGATTTGTGGATGAGAAAAAAAGGATTGGCTGCCAGCGTGTACACAGTGAGAGGCCACGTTGTTTTCTTGTTTCTCCTGGTTCTTAAAGTTTGATGTATTTTATCTTGTTCTCTCTCTCTCTTTCTCTGTCTCTGTGTGTATGAAGTGATATGTTAGCTGAAGACTTTCGGACCCTGCCTCCTGAAGTCCAAGCCTTCCACATCTGGATAAATGCTTAACTCCCCCTCACTCTTGCTTTGAGCCGGCCTGTGTGGAGGAGGAATGTACTGCTGACTTGGCTTCCATCCACTCCTTTTCGCTCTTTTTCTGTCTCTTGCTCTCGCCCTCTTCTTTCCCCCTTGCTCCTTTTTCTCTCTCTCTCTCTCTCTCTCTCTCTCTCTCTCTCTCTCTCTCTCTCTCTCTCTCAGGTGCTCTAACTTTCCCACTGTTACCTGTGGCTCCTGAACGGTGGATCCGTAGCTCTCGCTGCCTCTCCCTCCCTTGCACATACTGTACACACAGCTGTCTTAAAGGTCACATGTTGTCTCATCTTATTCAACACCTGGTTTTCTCTTTCTATAGATGGAGGTTGATGGTGCTGTGCTTGAATTCAAGGCATGACTGAAAGGTCATCAGGGCATTTGTAGCTTTGCATGTGTTACAGATGGAAAAAATGCTAATGACAAAAACATTAATTGAATGTTTGGTTTATTTTTTTGTAGCAATAAAAGTAATGATAAATGATGATAACTGTGCTCAGATGGATCTGCCAGGTTAAATTCAGATCTGTCGTCTCTAATGGAAAAACGTGCACAGATTTAATACGCATCTTGAGTGTCTTCTCAACAAGGCATGCTTTAATCCTGAAATAAAATGAAAATAAATCAAATCTCAAATTCAGATGTTTGTATTTTAAGATGTACCAGGCTGAAAAAATGTGATGTCAATACATGAAAAGACATGTTTACAACTGGCAAGAATGGGCACAATGCAGCTCTGCAGTCTCCTGTGTATAAGAGGTCTGTGAAGTAAATTTATTTCCAGTGCTGGTGTACCTTTTTTCCCTTCTCCTTGGCTGCACTGCTTGTTGTATCTTTATTCATTTTTTTTGTGCTTAGAGTCTCCACTCTTCTCATTTTTCATGCCTCGAACTCAACACAGTGCAGGAAATGCACACTTTATTTAATATTCCAGCCCAGTGTTTAGGCCGCAGCTGGCAAATTAATTTGAGTACTTTCTGCCCTGTTGTTCAGTGCTGTGAATACGAGTCCAAACCCTGAGGCCAAAACAAATCAAACACCTCAGGACGACCTGGAGAAACCTTATGGCACCTTTGGATATTTTCAAGATACTGCACAGTTTAAATCCCTCTTACTCGATAGAAAAGCAGGGCAAAGAGTAAAATAAAATGTGGTGCACACAGATTTTTTTTTTCTGTTATACATTAAATTCAGAAAAACAACAACGAATACTATTCACTTGCATAAGGTTTTGTTGTGCACACTTTTATATAGCACCTTCTGTATAGCATTTTAACAACGCAATTTATTTCCTTATTGCAGTGACATACAATCATGAGCTCTGTGATTTGTTTGAGTTGTTAAGCATCTTATACTAAAATACTAAAAAGGAGAGTGCATATGGAAACAGGAGCTCACAAACACTTCCATGCCTGAAGCACTGCTGTCAGCACTGATAAATAAATCCCAGATCGCAATAGTAACACAGTACTCTGATCCAGAGACAAGCTGAGAAACTGTCGGAATCCATAGACATGATACACTTCTGAGAATTCCAGTGGTACTCAGGCTGTTTGTGAAGAACTGAGAACAGGGTTTTTAATCAGCTATCACAAATTCTATGCAAGGTTTAGATATGTTTTTTTTTTTACAGCCAGTGTTTATGTGAAGTCATCTGTTGATGGTGGAGAAATAGATAAAGCATAAACTTTGCAATTTTAATATACTACAAAAAGTTCCATGAATTGATCTGAGATGTTCTCAGCTTAACTTTACAGTTTATTACTTCTGGGCAAAGGATTAATACATAATCTAATAAAATTCTTTCTAGAATGTATACAGATCGTGCTCTGCAGTAAAATCTTGTTATCAGCAAACATGTTTTGTTTGTGCGGTTTTGGCTCGTTTCCCTTTCTGGCTCTTTTCCCTTTTCCATCTGTTGGGCTCTAGAGAATAAATGGTTGGAGCTGATTGGTTTTAAACAGGGTGGAACTTGCATACGTTTGTGGTAATGTTAGAAGCACTATGCACATTCTGAATTACCCAGAATCCTGTGACTCAAAGACATCTGATGCCTTCTGGTGATGACCTAGTGGTTTTCTGTCACCATCAGCACTATTCCTGGTCTTGAACTCGGCCCAAATAAGCACAACATAAATTCAAAAACATGCAAGTCATTCTATAATGTGGGGTCCTTTAAGTATAGGTAAGTAGATAAGTATTTATTGTTATACACATAGGTATACATTTACATACAAAAATAACCGAAGAATGTTGAACACACTTTTTAAATCAATGTTTTTTTTTATTGTATATTTATATGAAGACACTGAAATTATGATAGAACAAATATGGACTTATGTAGTCAACAAAAATGTTTTAAATAACCTTTCAGTTTTTTTGCTATGATGACAGCTTTGCACACTCTTGGCATTCTTTCAGTCAACCTCATGCTGTAGTCAGGTGGAATGTTTTTTCAACAATTTCCCAGAGGTGTTGAGTATTTGATGGCTGCTTTTTCTTCACTCTCCGGTCCAACTCATCCCAAACCATCTCAACTGGATTTAGATTATTTAGATAGGTGATACTTAGATAGTGGTGAACCATCATTAAGGAAGAAATTTGGTCAGGAAAGTTTTTTAACTGATAATGATATGAGAACAATTAAACATTTGGCGAAAGTAAAATGTAAAACACACAAACAAACAAAACAAGCATATAAAAAAACAGGAAAAGTCTTGGCTATATTTAATAGTGAAAATAAGAGCATTTTAACATGCACAAAGTAAAAGATGACTACTTTACCTTGAAAACACACACACACACACACACACACACACACACACACACACACACACACACACACACACACACACACACACAC
>JAQMYL010000002.1:9140051-9157179 GCA_030014365.1 Clarias pachynema | reverse complement strand
AAACACACACACACACACACACACACACACACACACACACACACACACACACACACACACACACACACACACACACCGATAAAGATACAAGGAGTTCTCTCTTGCACGTCAAAATGCTCTTACTTTAACTAAGTAACAAACAGATTCCTCTCCTATACTTAAAAAACTTTAAACAGGGTTCCCACATTTAAAAAAAATATTTTATCTATAATTGCTAAATGTCATTACGTATATTAATTGATCATCAACTATGTTATGTCCACTGTTATGAATCACAGATTCTTTACTTCAGTTATTCGTTTGTATGTGATGTTATACTGCTGAAAATGAAAATGAGAAGTGTCAATAGGTCAATCACTACCACTGAAATTATGGTTAAAAATAAGGAAATTGTCAACTATGTTTCATGTCAACTGTTATCCAGTAGTGTACATAATCATTTATCATTCTTACATTATTAATGTTATCAGTCTGCATATGGCACAGTGCACATTATTCATATGGCTACACATTCACTTTCTCCCTCATCAACACATTTTTAAAATCCAATTGTTTTCAATAGATAAAAAGTGCAGATACAGGACTCATTGGATTGCTGATCCTGCAAGGAGGGGAGTATATCTGGAGAAGCATATAGAAGTACAGTACAGGTGTGATCAAACTCTATGCCACAGAACAAAATTACATAATTTGATGCTGGTCACTTTGCATTGGGACAAATCCTACTGTATTTGAATTGCAGCACACAATAGCATAATTGACAAACTGAGTAGTGAAACCATTCTTTAAGTTAAAGAAAAGTTAACTTTTAAGCTTTGCAACTAGCAGATATGTTGCACCGAAGGAATTTACTAACCAGAATCACTGTTTGTTCTATTTTTATTTATATTAAGTGTACCCCAAATTATTGAATGACCCATGCGCATCTCATTGTCTAGTTATTTAGGTAAAGCCTACTGCTTAAGGTATTACATTCCCATGTTTGTTAGTAACTTGCACACCTCAAACTCCTGCCCCGTGACCCTTTCTGGTGTAGCAGAATGAGATGTAAAAAGAAAATTTATATCAATACTATAAAATGTGTGCATTCTACAAAATTCTACAAAAGAAAGAGCTAGAATTTATATGCAGGTAGCAAAAGGCCTGACAAGAAAATCATAGAAGTCTGATAATAATAATAATAATAGTAATAATAATAATAATAATAATAATAATAATAATAATAATAATATAATAATAATAATAAAAACAACAATCATCATCATCATCACCATCACCATCATCATAAACAAATGTTCCTAACATGTACACATCGGTCCCCTGTTCTATTAACAAGACCAATGATTGTAAATTCCAAGGTCAAAGGTCACTTGGTCCTCCTTTCTAGTAATGATCACTAACACCAAATACATGGGTTTATATTTTATGTCCTTTTCCTTGCAGTGAATTATTTTTTCCATTTGGTCTGACCACTGCTTTAGCTGTTCTCCCAGTTGTACTATAGCAAGGGTTTAAAAAAAAAGTAGTAACCATATTTATGAGGCTAATCACTCACTCACGCGTTTTCATATACAGAATTTTTTTTTTAGAACCTTGCATTTTTCTCATGGAATTGATTTGCGGATCATAAAATATTTATTTTCATCCTCTTTTTTTGCAAAGCTACAGAATAGCTTAAATGTATATTTAGTGCTGTGCTGCCTTCCTGCTGTGACTGGATCTTGTTCAATGATTATTTAACATGAAGATCCCTATTGCTTCTCCCTGGTGCACTCTTTGGCTTTTATTCTCATTTCCTATGGTCTAATTACCACTGATCATTACAAATCCGATTAGCGTATATGAGGGCAGCAGGTTGCCTTTGCCATCAGCATCCCCCCAGACTGTGCTTTGTAACTAGTGAGGGATGTGTTGAGGTTGAGGACTGTTGGAAATTTCTCAGAGCATATTTAAGCATGTGAGACACGCTGGGGGCAGATGGTGTGGGTTTGTGGGCTGCCTGCCAATCCTCCTCTGGCTGCCACCACGCACTGAGAACCCTCGGTGCTCATTAGACCTGATTGTTGGTGCTGATCTTTACCAGCATCCTCTCTTGCACCACTGAGTCCAATTCTAATATCACAGGAAGTTCAGCTGATCAGGAGCCAGATGGGCAAACCAGAATAACATCCTGATCACAAACCAGATGGGTAAACCAGAATAACATCTGGCCAAAGATGTTGGCGGTGTCAGAGTTGTGCTAAGCTTATTTTGTGCTGAAGTTATGGATATGCCTATTTGTTCTGCATGGGTACTCGAGGACACAGATGAATTTTGTCATCAGTGGTATCATTGGGATTTTCTTCCATTTTGTCCTTTAGATTATGTGCTGAAAACAAGGCTTAGGGGGATAAGCAGCGAAACAGAGTTCTATGTTATGTTTAATGTCTGACATTAATGTGCCGCAGACCTCATGTCCTCATGTCAAGATAAGCACGAGTTTGAAAGATTGAAGGCATTAAAGAAAAGGCATTTTAAAGATTAGCAAATAGCAGGGTCCCTCAGTGGTTTCATTCTGATCATCATTAGAAAAAGGCTCTTGGCAGAACCAGACTGTTTTGCTTGCCTTGGAACGTCTGGTATGGCTTGGGGGCAAATTCTTAAGAAAAATAACATTTAAATGCATGCATCTGAAATTGGAAGAAAGTGTCTTCCTCCAGCCTTTTCTCAGCCCTTAGCTTTGACCAGGCATTTGTTTTGCATGTTGTTTTACACTAATATTCTTATTACAGCATGAAGAAGAGTAAACCATAGATCATACAACTATTAGACCTCATTTATCAACTTGCACATGAACAAATTTAATCATAAATCATTTGCAGGAGCAAACATTTTCAAAATAAATATTATGCACAAATTTGCTAACTGTACATACAGACTATGCCAAGTTTAAAGTTCTCATTTTTATTAATTACTCAAGGAATTGAGTTATAATATGAGTGGAACACAGTAATAAACTGAAAGAAAGGAATTTAAAACAAATTCACAAATTAAGAAAACTAGGGACCCTATAAAAGGAGGATTTTTATAGGAGGTTCCATCTTTCACTGTTTTGTGGCATTTTAGATATAAATCTTGTTTTTATGACTGATTGACATTTATCACTACATATTAGCATCTTTACAGTATATGAGCACGAAGGGTAAATGTGGCAAGAGGTTTTAGCTTGGCTTTGCCTATAAAAATATTTACACACATCTTTACTAAAGGGTTGATAAATGATGCCCATTATCTGAGAATCCACCTACCCACAGTGCATTTGCCCTTAAATACTGTACACTTGTTTTCCATTGTTAATGATGTGCGCCTAAAGATATTTTTCATATTAGAAAAACATTTATGCACATAAAATATGTATTAGCCGCAGTGACGAAAAAATAGTGACTGTTTATTAGATGACTTAGATTTACGATGAAGGTCCTTTACTGTGCTAAGTTACGTCCCAAATACTTACCTCTCTCCAGTGACTAAAGAGTTTAATTAGGATGTTTGACATGAGTTGGCATAGTCAATTTTGCTGGAGGAAACAAATTCAGAGCTCAAGCTAGAGTGCTGCACTTGACAGCTAAGGACCGACTTATAAACCATGATAATTCATGTCTTACCTACTGAAGTACATCTATTACACACTTACCAGGCTCTTCATTTGTTTCCAAAGACTGCAGGCTTCATCAATTTTCTATTCTTTCAAGTGTGTGGCATGTTGATTTATAACCTGAAGGAACATGCAGCAGGCCAAAAGTTCCAAGAGTAGTTTTCCCTGTTTTTATTCAATGAAGAGAGATCAGGATTAATGCTGGCACTGTTTTTAATCTTTTGTGGAAAAAAAAAAAGTTGGAAGGGAGTGTATAGGGACTCTTTAATCTTGGATAGGATTCACCATGTTTATAAAGCCACATTAATTAATCTATTCCTGTCTCAATTTGTCTAACTGGTTTCCTGTACAGATGAACATACTCCTTTTCTTTTAAACAGTGTTGCCAATGTAAAGTAATACTGCTTTCTTTAAAAGAGGAATGGCATGCATTTACTTGTTCTACATTCAGAATAAGGGCTTAGTTCCATTCTAATTAAGTAGAAGAGCCTTTATGATGCATTTCTTTTTGTAAGGCTCAAATACAAATCAAATACGCTCTTAAGTTACCACTCTAAGTGATCCCAACCCTCCGACTGTTCTGATGCATCCTAGTGTTCTCATCACATGGAGACCACTACCTGCTGCCGAGAATGGCTCCATATGGTCTGTTTGAAGATTTATGTGATAATTGAGAACAGTTCTACTTAAGAACCATGAAAAAGGCTTGGATTGGATTGATTCAAGCAGTTTCACTATGTTAGCCTATGGCTGCAATTGCTTGAATAGTTTGAGGATTAAATTGAAATTACATTTAAATTTAGATGCTCTTATCCAGAGTGACTTAAAAAGTTTCCATCATTTGATGTATCATTACACTGGGTTACAAGGTTACTAACTAAAAGTATCATCAGTTAAAAACTGTTGGGAACGTTTTTTTTTTTTTTTTTTTGGTAGCTTAAATACCTACAAAATAGATAGGTCATTAGTCTTTGCTTAATAATTTCCAGTGACTCATCTGTCTGGACATCTAGAGAAAGTTAATTCTTTCAGAATGAGCCAGAACACAAAAACAGTTTACATACATGATTTCCTCGATCCCTGAGGAATTGAAAAAAAACAAAGGTAACCTGACCTATTAACAGTTTTGTACCCAAGTCTCCATCACCAAACACTAGGTAACTTCAAATTTCCATCCATCCCATCCATCTAGGAACCTTTGTAGTCCAACTAGGGACTGTGGAGGCCAATGGTGATTACCATTGGATTTGTTCTCATTTTGTGACCGTGGTAGGACCTCTGGTCAACATTCATGTGCGTATCCACACATTACGGGCAATTTGGGAACGCCAACTAGCCTACTAGGGATTTATTTATAGTCATGCTTTCTGGGATCACCCAATTGTGAATGGTTTTGTAAAGCTTCTTTATGACATGGTTCATTGTGAAAAGCACTATATAAATAAACATTGGATAGAGCTGAATTGAAAATTAAAATATACATCTAGGTCTGAATTCTGATTCTGTGTCTTAAGTCTGAAACCCATTTCAATATTCCCATGGGGAAAGTTTTCATATTTAAAGATGGGTTAATACAGTGACTTAAAGTGGATTTTTGAGTGGCTTGTTATGAACACGCCAATTATCTAGAAAGTGTAGGCTAGGTTTTTAATAGTGTATAGACCAACACCTTGACCTTGATTTAAAAAACAACGACATCATTTTGTGGAACTAAGACACACATCTATTTTTGACAAACTTCATCTAAACTACTTAGACCTTGTAGAAGTAGCATCATAGCTTCATAACTATGTTAAATATTCATTTTTTTATTCAACTCGGAATACAGACCCATATACATTATTGTCTACATAAATATAACATGCATTTTAAATAGAAGACGCTTTATTTCTTTACAGAATATTATAACATACTGCTCTGTCATAGCTACTTTGACTGTGGTTGATGGATTAAAATTATTATTTTTTTAACAGATGCCACTTGCTGATCGACTTTTGATGACTGATGAAGCCCAGACAAGCAGTATAAATCTGGACAAATGATCCTCAATCTGGAGAGTTTGACAGGCTGCCCCAGATTCCCCACCCTCACTAAACTGATCTCAGGCCCCTGAGAAATTGAATGGGTGTGCATTTCCCATGCTGCTATAGTGTAAGAGACTATACATATATACACCTGAAACTCCAGCCAAGTTTCCTCCTTACCATGGATTTTCAGCAAAGAGAAAATCGACCATGTGCTGATTTCATAACTCATACATGCATTCTATAGCTTTATTTGGATGGAGCAAGAGATTCAGGACAGGTGGGGATAGTTATACATGATTCATACATGGTTTTGGTCATGACATTTTTGATAAACAGTTGACAGTTTATTCAAGGATAGCAAAACAGTGGATTTTAGGGCTTTAGCCTTCTAAGACTGGTGTTCTTTATTAAAACACCATGCCACCTAAAGCAAAAGGTGGGGTGGATATTTTTTTCTTTCAGGGCACAGCATCTGTGTCAACAGGTGTTACTCAGCTGCATGGCTTTTCATCATTCACAAATAAAAACTGTCTGGCATAAAAGATGTCAGGCATTTTAAAAAGATCTCACCTGCCAGTCTGGATCCAAACTCTTCTCTCAACCACTGCAACTTCAGCCAACATTAAAAGCCGAGTTTCAACCAAGGCCTATGGTGTGTCAAACAAAGTAGGAGAAGAGAACATGATGATGATTAGTCTCTAAGAAGCTGGAGCCATACTTTGGCAGTTCTCAAGATCTGAAGGTCTCTTGAGTCTTGGAACTAAGTATGAAATTCATAGAGTTGGACAACTCAGAGAATGGCCTCATGCTGTTTTATGACCAGAGATACTGTGATAGGAACAACGGCGCTAGCCTGGGTCATCATATTTTACACAACAGATTAAAGGACTTAGCATAATGGTCCCATGATGGGATGTGGACTAAATAAAATAACATTGCCTTAGGTGGAGCTGCATTATAGATGCTGTCAGGGGTTCACTGCAGAAATATTGTTTTGTTTTAACAGCATGTTTCTTGGCTGAGTATTAAGCACATTATGGTGTGAAAATAGACTTAATTACAATGACAATTCCTGAAGGAAGTCTCCGTAATATATTACTAATTTATAAATAAAGAAGCAGTGCAAGTAGACTTGTGAATGTCAACAGGATCATCCAAAAGTCCAAATGTCCAAAATACACATATGAAATCCAGACCATATTTGAAATCTATATCATATTAAACGCTGTTGAATTGCCTGCTAAAGGGTAAAAGTAAAAAAAAGTGAGTAAGTAAAAAGCACAGTTGCTATTGCATGTGATAACCTGACTTAACTTGCTTCAGAGATTTTCTAGTAAATCTATTTATAAACAGTAAAAGCTTAATGGTTTATTGCATACATTTTTAATGAACCGATAAATCACAGTTGTACAAGAAGAATAACAGACTGTGTTGTTATGAAAAAATATCTGAATTTGTCATACCTGAATATGACACCATTGTGGCATTTTTTCAGATTTTTTCTTCTAACAAAAGAGTCCACCATATTTTAATCCTTACATATTACAGTCCCATTTCACTACAGGGTTTAATCATGGAGTGATCTTGATTCAGTTCATAGAGGTATGATTCATTCATACTGTAGAGTCATAGTAATGGCATGGCATTCTTATAATCAGTTGTTGAAAGGACTAGATGGCATTTGCTGTAGACTGGCCAAACATTGATTCCAGCTCAGAGCTACACCTCGTTAGAGGATGGATCTTTGGGAGCTTTGAAATCAGTGTAATCAGAGTTTTCTGAGACCTGCTGACAGAAATAGAATGCCAGCACTCCAGCAGTGAGACGACATCAAACACATGGAAAAAGCTTCATTAGAGCTTCTAGGTCAGTGCAGCTACCTGACATTTCTCAGCACTGTAGTGGAAGATGGCCAAAAGCATGAAGGGTCATCGCAGAGAACTAAAGCAGCTGCATAATACTTCGAAAGATGGCGAGAGAATCACAGGGCAAATGAGAGGGAAAGGACAAGACAGAAAACAAGAAGAAAACATGTCATGTTGACATGTGTGTCAAAATGCCTTGTTGACATTTGGCCGATCGATTTGAGCTCTGCAGAGGGAACCTGAGGTAGACATCTATACTGTACATACACCAACAAAGTGTATTTGATATAAGGCAGTCAATATTAGATTGAAGTGTAGATTTTCAGCTTTAATTTAATTTAGCAAAAATGTTGCTTAAAACTTTTTCAAATTACAACTTTTACAATTTAAGGCTTCAAATTAATTGGACAAACAAGGAGTCATAAATACTAGAATTATTAATTAAAATAAATGACTACATGAAGTGTGGAATCTGTGAATGAGTTTCCTTTATAAACTTTGTGTTCAGTTTTTTGCTTCTTTGTGCCTCTGTACCTCAGTTTGGCATTCTGTGACATTTTAATAACATTCCTTTGCTTTGCACCTTTGACTGAATCTGAGCAGAAAATATTGCTCTGTACACTCCAGAATTTATCCTGCTACTTCTATCAGCAGTCCCATCACCAATAAACATGAGGGAGATAGTTCTGTTGACAACCATACATGCCCATGCCATAACACCACTTTCACCATGTTTGATGATGATGTGGTATGCATTGAAACATTAATCTTTGTTTTTTTTCCAATCATTTTGGTACAAGTTTATCTTGTCAATCAAACATTTCTGTTTTTGAATTGGTGAAGGACAAACCCCTTCCGAACATCAGGCCAAGTGAAGAACACACTGAAATAGGTTGGTATATTGTTGACTTGGCCTGATGTTGTGAAGGGGTTTTTCTTCACTAATTCAAGAATTCTGTTATCCACTTTTGTTGTCTTCCATGAATTTTAATGGTGCTAAGCTCACCAGGTCATTTCTTCTTTTTTAAAATATACCAAATTAATAATTTGTTCACTCCAAAAGTCTCAGACAAGTCTGCTTTTTTTTTTTCAAACTAACGATGGCCTACTTCACTGGAATCGACACTTCTTTGGGCTGCATATTGAGAGTTCCTATGAACATTTTAATGGTGCTAAGCTCACCAGGTCATTTCTTCTTTTTAAAAATATACCAAATTAATAATTTGATCACTCCTAAAGTCTCTGACAAGTCTGTTTTTTTTTTCTTTTTTTCTTTTTTAATTAATGATGGCCTACTTCACTGGCTCAACACTTCTTTGGGCTGCATATTGAGAGTTTCTGTGAACATCTTCAAAATACAAATTCAACACTTGGGATCAATGCCAGACTTTTTTATCCTTAATTTGTCATGAAATAACTAAGAAACAAACCAGAACTATTTATGATTCAATTGTTTAATTACTTTTGAGGCTGAGAAAATGGAAGGACTTGACTGTTATTATTAATAATAATAATACAATAATAATTTTTGTTAAATGCTTTCAATTAAAGCTGAAAGTCTACATTTCAATCACATCTTCAGTACTTCATTTCAAATCCATTTTGGTCGTGTACAAAGGAAAAAAAATACTAAAATAGTGTCCTTGTGGAAATATTAATGGATCTGACTGTAACCAGTGAAGTCAGGTTCAAGCAGGTTCAAAAATAAAATATTCTGTATTTTAAATAAGACATTCATAAACGAAGAATAATAATTAAGCACATAGTACATGAACAAATTTTGATTAGATATATTAATAGTTATAGGTATCAAAGTACTGTATGTTACAAGAAATAACTGTAAGATTATTATAACTGTAAGCTTTCTGTGAGATCAGAGCAAACGGGCTGTTTTTTCCCCTCATAGGCATAATTGAGGCTTGGCTGATGAACTTCCTGTCCTCTTATTAACATCTACAGGAAAATAGCAAACATGCCTGCATGTATGTTTACGGAGAATAGGAGGAAACTAGAGAATCTTGAGGAAACCTGTGTAAACACAGGAGGAGGACACCTAGAAAAAAACACACAGACAGAAACGTCAGCTCAGGATGTAATAAGGGATACCATAGCGCCACATTTGACTTAACTCAGATCAACCTAAAACAGATTTGTACAAGAACGTTATGGTTCTTATGTGTTGTTCATCGCCATGTCTGCTACATACTGTACCACAGGGTCATTACAAAATGATAGACGCCCTTGGGGTGTTTGCTCTGGAAACCACAATCCTCACACTACACTAATACCATTGTGTTAGATAGAATAAAAGCACAGCAACATTATATTAGTAAACTCATATTAGTTTTCCCTCCATACATGGGTGTTACAGCCAGAGGTTGCCCGAGGTAGACGTGGACCACATGCATTTATCATTTACCATGAAAAGAACCTTTTCCAGGCCATGGCTCAAATTAAATACTGTATATAATTAAAATTATTTTATCTCAATAGCATCAGACAGCGCCGCTTTGCTAGACCTGGATTTCATCAGATTTTCTTCTAACCTGGTCTGAAGTTACAGGATAACTGAATAGCCCAATGCGTATAGACCTCAGTGGATTCTATAACTATTTAGACACAAACCTAATCTGCTCTTATATCATGGGTGAATTGCTAATTCGATTGTGTGTAAGTCAATTTGTTTCCACCTTGCTTGATGCCAGTGTGGCATATCAGTTGTACTTTTGAGCTTTCTGCTGTCCAAAATGGTATTTTTCTATTAAATCATTTAATCTAGTTTCCCAACAGCCCATTACACCACATTTCCTCTTTGTATTTGAGGCGCAGTATTCACAGAGGGACCCAAAAAGATTTTGCCACAATGGAATGGTATAGATCAAAGCATATTCATGTGTTAGAATGGCCCAGTCAAAGTCCAGAACTAAATCCAATTGAGAATCTGTGGCAGGACTTGAAAATTTCTGTTCACAGATGCTCTCCAGCCAATCTGACTGAGCTTGAGCTATTTTGCAAAGAAGAATAGGCTCAAATTTCACTCTTTAAATGTGCAAAGCTGGTAGAAACATACACCAAAAGAATTGCAGCTGTACTGTAATTGCAGCGAAAGGTGGTTCTACAAAGTATTGACTCAGGGCTGAATACAAATGCATGCCCTATTTGTCAGATATTTGTAAAAGAACTTTTATTTTTTACCATTTATCATTTTTCTTTCACTTTATTGTATACTGTATATACTAGATGTGTCCGCGATATATGGGCGTTTTCCATGTAAATGTCAAATTAGCATATATTCCCTTCCTGTGAGCCGATTATAATGAAACAAAGTTATTTTGCCTATATGTTACCTCAAGCTCGGCCAAACACACTTGTGAAAACCCCATTCAAATCGTTCAGTAGTTTTCATGTGATGGGTGCACAAACAGACAACAAAAAATTCCAAAAACCATCTCGATGTGTTCTATTACTCATTTTATGTTCTACCAAATAATTTTTTGGCAAATATCTTTTTTATTTTTATTTTTATTTGTGACATTTCACTGATAATAAGCTACTGTTACCAGCCTCTAACTCTTATAGCAGCAGATACAGAGGGTTGTGATCTGGCAACCATCTGTTCAGGATCTCCTCAATGGACCCACATGTTCTGATCCTGGAAAACATTCACCCAGGCTTCCTGCAGTCCATTATGCTCTGTTTCCAGATGCTGTTTGCATGCTCTGAAGATGCACTAGGTGTTTTGTTCCAAGCGGGAATAATGTTGACTATTTCTGTTAACAGACAGAATGGAAATGTGATCAAGTGACCCTCCATTAGGACAAGATGCATTTATTCTTTGGGACCATAAATGTTACTTACATAGTTACTTACTTAGCTTAGAGTCAGCACATTTAAGCCTGGATTGACTTAGCTGTAAAGGGTTCATTTGTATATACTGAATCTTTAGATGTTGCTGAGTATTCTGCATGGAGTAAATTATTCATATTATTCTTATTATTATAGACTATCGCATGCTTTCTCTGAACTAATTTTTATTGCATGTATATTAGGGCAGCATGGTGGAATAGCGGTTAGCACTGTGGGCTCGCACCTCCAGGTTGATGGTTCGGATCTGTGTGCATGTGTGCATGTTCTCCCTGGTCTTGATGGGTTTCTATTGGGTGTTCTGGTTTCAGGCCTAGCATGACTCTGTACAGGATAAGCCGTGTAGAAAATGAGTGAATGAGTGTGTGTATGTGCAAAAATCAACCAATGGCAAGAAACAGAAATGAAATCATTATGATGCCAAAATTGAGGCATCATGTTTATATGATCATCATATGATTGAATAATCCAGTACTGCAGTTGTTTCCTAAAACTGGTAACAGAGCGTGATGGCCAAATATTTAGACATTAAAGTGAATGAATTATTTATCTACTAATATATCATATATTAGCATGTCCTGTCATGATATTTGGGTTGGTATGTTTATTCAGTTTATTATAAATACTGTCTCATTGACTTGTGTTTGCTCTCACATATACACACACGCACAAAGACATACACATACACACAAACACACGTGCTAGCATGCACACAGTATCTCCAGCATATGCATTTCCTTTTCACTTGACAAGTACTGTGTAAACAAATAAATTGCGCTCTTTTGATTACTGGTGGTTTACATGCATTCATGACCCCTGCCAAGGCGTGACATTTTAACAACCATGTAGAGACAACTGTAGGGTTTTAAGTAGCTTTGTCACCAGCTTCAACTCATACACAACAAACACACTCAGACATTCTCATGAGCTGCTAGTAGATAGACGAACACACTTTACTATGTAATGGAAGCCTGTTAATAATTTTTTTTGGTTGAAGCGTAAAAGCACTAAATGTTAAATCTTGTTCTATTATTTTTTTTAAGCCAAACATTATTATCATTAATACCCAGGAAGCTTGGGTTTATGTTTCAAGGTCATTATTAAATACTACAGACACTCCATCTAGCAGCTATGAAACAAATAATCATTATTCCCCCCCCACCCCCCGCCCCCCCATTTGGCTCAAAAAGCAAGAAAGCTGTGTATATACATTCCAATGCAAAAAGGCCTGCAAGCCAGTTCTTGCACACAGTTGTGCTAATATCTTCCAAAGCTTACTGTCATAGAAAGGTCAATGAGCTCATTCATGTTCAGTGTAAAAGTCTAATATATTAATAACACTATCATTTAGTGGAAATGGATTTTTATTTCTTAATTTTTCCCCAAAAGTGTGGCATACCTGGTGGTGCCCTTTTAATCGACTAAAACATGGTATCTATGCTGAAAAAAAGTGTCTCACCTTGGTCAAAAAGTGAATTTTCAGTTAGGGCCATATAAAACCATTTTTCATAATACTTAGTGCTTCTTATATCCCAATCCATGCTTTGTTTTTTGTAAATATGCATACACATTTATATGTTTATCAGATAAAAAGAGACACATTTTCTAAATTCAATTGAATGCCTTTTTATGTAGTGTCCGTAACTTTTTTGTTTCAAAGCTTTTAATGATCTTAATTCTCATTCAGATCAAACTTGGCAAATTTAGATTTCACATAGAAAAAACATAAACCTGAAAAAGTGTATTATTCTAAAATGCAATATTGTTAGAATATTGCAACATGAATTTGACATTTTTACAGACACTACAGATTTTTTTTGTTTTATAGGCTTTTACCAAAAACGCTTTTACCGAATGCTTTAATTTAAGCAACAATTTTACAGGGCTTATGCTTCTAGAAGCTTACACAATTTTAGTATCAGTACTCATAAAGAAATGTGAATAATTTGCATTTTAAATTATTATTATTATTATAGTATTATTATTATTATTATTATTATTATTTAAAGTGAGACAGTATAATACTGAAAAATGGCTGTTCTTGGGGCATATATAAAATCCTATCTCCAAAATGCTTGATTTTGCAACTTGATTTTTTGGGGGAAGCAGGATTGGTCATTTCCATGTTGCATAAACTTAAGAAGTAGCTTTTTGGCACATACATTTTCTGTATTATATGTACAGTATAGCATAAAAAAATAAAATCAGCAACAATACTGTTTTTTGGCCTAATCTTATTGCTTGCATATGTTATGGATTATATGATTGCTCAACAGTGTCTAGGGGCAGGGGAGTTGTAATGTTTCCTGAAATTTACAGTCGTGTGTTCATGTATGGATACAATCAGATGCATAAACGCATATGCAAGTAATCTATGGAGCTCAAACAGACAGTAATTTGAGTTTTATTTATCATTTCCAAAACTTCACCTGGGCATTTGATATTTTTAAATAATCTTGCTTTGCTATCTAAGCTGTATGTGTCTACTAAGAACTACATGTTTTTCACATAGTCATTCAATGTTCATGCATTTGGTGCAGCTAAGTAATGTAAGTAAGGAAAAGTGAAAATATTGAATAGATTTTTTAGGGACATTGGTAGCACTGTGCAAAAGTCTTGAGCCCCCCTTTATTCCTTCATATGAAATGAAACAAAATGAAATGAAATTAAATTACAAAGATTAAATTAAAGAAATGTGAACAAATGTTTTACTGCAATAGGCTGCAAAGTGCCTCAAGATACAATTTAAAAATTGCATGTTTACGTAACATCCTAAGCAACAACCTCATTTCCACTCTCATCTGTTCCAACCACTTCCACCATTCATCATCACCAGCCTGATCATCTGTTATCATCTTCACCTGTTTCTCACTGGTTCATGACTTAAATTATGTTTTTTATTTTATGTTTGAATGATTGATACGTCACTATGTAGCTTAACAAATAAAACATTCGTCTGAAACTGCTCAGGAACAGGGACTGAAATGAAAATGAGAGCAAAAAACTTGCCAAAATAACAGAGAACTATTCCTCAAGACTACATTAAAATGCAAGAAAATTGGCTCTTTGGAACCAAAGTATGAAGAAATTGAGGTTGGCTCAAGGCTTTTGCACAGTACTGTCCAAATGCCCTTGGATGTACTGTACTGGCATCACACAGATACTGCATGCCTAGTCTTCCCAGGATCTACCATGACTCTAACCAGAAATACATGGTTAATGAAAAAAAGATTTGTTTTTTTGCTCTCATTTTCATTTCAGTCCCTGTTCCTGAGCAGTTCAAAGGAATGTTTTATTTGTTAAGCCATGATGGCGGCATGGTGGTACTATGGGTAGCATTGCTATCTCCTAGCTCCTGGGTTTTTGGAATGAACTTTTGTGTGTGTGTGTGTGTGTGTGTGTGTGTGTGTGTGTGTGTGTGTGTGTGTGTGTGTGTTTTTTTTTTACATTATGCTGTTTCCTTTGACGTTTTTGTTTATGGAACACAAACATACCAATGAAAGGAATTTTTTGTTCCTCCCGGGCTGTTGAGCACATGAGGTGAGTTAGGGAGGTGTGAATGAGTAAAGGTGTAAGATTTTGTTTAATGCCCTGCAATTGGCTTGCATCCCATCCAGTGTTCATACAGTACCTGCCTCACATTTGGTGTTCTCAGGATCTAGTGTGACCCTGGCCAAGATAAAGGTGTTCTTGAAAGTGGACGAATGAGATATTTCTGTCCAAGGTGAAGGGGTGGAAGTACTGTAGGTGGCAATGCTGTCTCACAGCTCCAGGGTCCCTGGTTTGATCCCAAGCTCAGGTTACTGTCCATCTGGAGTTTTGCATATATGGTCATGTGAGTTCCCTGTGGATTCTCCGGTTGCCTGTCATGTTCCAAAAGCTTTCGGGTAGGAGGACAGGCTGCTCTCAAATGTCCCTATATGTGAATGATTCTGTGTCAGGACATACCTGAATATGAACATGATAAAATGGTTACTTTACATGAATAAATGAATTAATTTCTGTCCAAGCTATTTTGAAGATGGTAATATCCCCAGGCCATTTGGATGTTTGGGTGGAACAGAAAACAAATCAAACCCATCTTGAACGCTTCGACTGAAACATTCCTAGGCATATGCTTACAGTAACTTTTCAGACATGGAAAACCCATCTTACTTGCTCCCCAGGCAAGAGACAGGAGGCTTTTTAGAAATGTAAGCCACAGAGAAAGAACATCTCCACAGTAAATTAGCCCTGCCCCCAGAGAGACAGGTCAACCTCCAGCTACAGAAATGGTCAGGGGCACATGAGATGAGATGTAGAGATCACCTGGGGGCTCCCCTGTGCTGAGATTTTTCTGTTGGATGAGGCGTCCATATGCTGGAAAGTTTCTGCTACTCACACACACACACACACACACACACACACACACACACACACACACACACACACACACACACACACACACACACAGTAAGTTCCTTTGGGAGATCAAAAGATGATTCATGGTCCAGCACACCCAGTACCAGGGATGTCTTTGGGATCATCTCTGAAAGCTATCAGATGGTGGATTTCTTGAACTCACCGGATACAGGTGAGGAGATTTAAGAAACATATGTGGACCTACAGTTTTAGAGTATAGGAATATATGGTAGACATATTATAGAAGATTCAAACCTATCTTCAAAGACCAGTCAGTAAAAAAAAAAAAAAACATTTATTATGACCAGCGGCTCCATAGGGGCAGGTCCACATTCATAATCCAATATGTTTTAAATAACATTGGCATCATTTTGACAAATCAACATTTAAAAAAATTAAGAGTTATATGACAGATACAAGTTGTTGTTCCATTTACATCTTTCTAGATGCTCAGTTTATAATTAATTTATGATAAGAAGGAAAATAGATTCATTTTATAGGAAAATAGATGATAGTGCATAGTAATTTGTACACTAAATTGGAATAGATTAAAACCATCTTGTGACCTCATAAATCTTGTTTTGTAACAAATAATCAAAATTAAATTTAAAATTTTTCATAAAAAGTGTAAATGCACAGAGTGAAAGGTAATGTGTCCACAATGTACAGATCCATTTTTTTAAAGACATATTGCAGACATTGGGAAAGAGAAAGGCAAATGAATAGTCAGTATATCAAAAATGTATGTCCACAACAGTCATTTGTTTCATGTACAAAGGCAAAGAAAAAAAAAGAAAAAGTAGCCTAAGAATAAGTCAAGTGTGAAAGCCTCTAACAAAATTATGTTGAGAAGTCATTATGTCATTATTAAATTCACTCTGTGCAACCAAAGTCACTGTGACTAAAAGGAGCTTTAAAGGTGAAATTTGCAATTTTGGTTAAAGTTAACTACGGGTTTTGAATCCCACTCCAGAGTACACCTCTTCCTTTGAACTCATGCCTAAGCTAGATGCACCATACGAAGTCCTGTTAAAGTGGACTTGATAGGGAACTACCTGCAAATGACCTCAGTGCTTTTGTTGTTCACAATTCAAGTAGATATAAAAGGGGGCTTGGTCTACCTAGACGCTTTGCCATTAATGAGATCTTAGACCACTTGTTGTTCACAACACGTTTTCTTTAGAAGTCAGGACTCTTGTAATGCTGAATTATGAATAATGTCTGTCAAAATGATGGGGAAAAAAAGACAGACATGTCTGGAAAAAAAAACAGAAACTAGGACAGAGTTTTGTTGAACCATGAAAAACTTTTGACAAAGACAAAATAGGTGCATATAT
>JAQMYL010000002.1:9122355-9135343 GCA_030014365.1 Clarias pachynema | reverse complement strand
TTAAAAGAATTAATGTTACCCTGGTAACAAGGGTGCATATGTGTGTATATATACCCAAGGTCTCAGAAGAGATTGTCTGATTGTTACATTACTTTTTTTTTTTTGCCAAGACCAGACCCCATGATAACTTCTCTCAAGTGCATTCATGGCATTTTCCCCCAATGTTTTTACAAAAATGTACACTATTTCTGCCTCAGTTTGTAAATGTGTCCCTTGAGTGATGGTACAGAGAAGAACAGACCCAATGCCAGCTATCGAACCTTGGACACGGTGGATTTTGGCTGAGGTGGCTGCTGAAGCAATCGATCAGCATGACTGAGTAGAGAGAAGTGAAAAAAAAATAAAAGTAGTGCACTTGTTTTAATGACCGAACCACTATGAGGGAGGGACAAGAGGAAATGCACTGGGTTAAACAGCAACTTTTTTCTTTCTTCTGAGATACACACTATTGGGATTTGTAAAAAAAAAAATATCACAGACGGATCGATTTCTTAGTGTTCCATAGCATGTTGGCTTAAAGGGATGCAGGGGCAGCATTCATTGTAGCTTTGGGATATGTACAAAGCACAGTAAGGGGATAAAGAGGATTATAGGGATTCACCTTTAACGGGATGGAGTAATAAAACTTCAAAATCACACAGACGTGTTCTGTAAGTGACAAGAAATTATTTTGGCATCTAAGTGCCTTGAAGTGAGACTGTTCCGCAAGCTAAACTTCATTTTGACATTCATCAGTGTTAGTCTCACGGAATTAGAAAATGCAGCAGATGCTAAATAACGTCACAATACATTTTTGACGTAGTCCTTTTACATGGTACTAATGTTCTTCATGGAAACGGTGAAATGCTTGCACATGCTGATATTTTCACTGTTGAGGAAATGGAGAAAAAGGAAATGTTGTTTTCGACTCTAGTGTTAGCCAATAACATAACAGAGAAAACAAGTTGTAGTTATTAACTAGCAAGAATATTCATTAATTTATTCATTTTATATATCGCTTATCCTGTACAGGGTCCTGTGAGGAAGCCTGAAACATATCCCAGGAGACTTTGGGCACAGAGTGGGGTACACCCTGGACAGGATGCCATTCCATGCACTCTTGCACACACTCACACACATTCACAGATACCAGGCAATTTGACAATGCCAATCAGCCTGCTCTGCATGTCTTTGGATTTTTACTGTTGGTACATGGCGTCACCATGATTGATGTGAGAGGGCTAGAATGCCCTCCATCGCTCCACAATCAGCTCTGTCTAGGCCGCTTCACTGCAGGAGGCTACAGCATCACCTGGGATTTGAACTTGAGATCTCTAGGTAATAGTGGTGAGGTCGTTGCTGCTGTGCCACTCAGGCTAGATAACTCACTGTGGACTGTAAATTTAATCAGGAATGTACAAAACACAAGTCATTTAAATAATTGATCTAATCTGTCATTTTTGTAAAAATACATATATTTATAGTTTATTAAAAACATCTAGTAATATTTTTTGCTCATATAATGGTAAGTGCTATTCTTTTCATCAGCAGTCTAACACTGGCTACTACGCATTAAAAACAATCATAATGATAACATTTTATGCATTGTCTGTATCACTTACTGTATGCTGTACAGGAGCCTGGAGCCTGTCCTAAGGAACTTTGGATGGTGTGCCAACTCACAACAGTACACACACACACACACACACACACACACACACACACACACTCGTATACTACAGATAATTTGGAAACATATCTGCACTGCCTTTGGACTGTGGGAGGAAACCAGACTCTGGTTGAACCAACCAAGCATGAGTACATGATGGAACACACACAAGCAGCTTTGAGTTTCCAACCCTGGAGGTACAAGTCGACAGTGCTAACCGCTAAGCCACCATGTCACCAAACATATGGTTCAAATTTCAGACGGTTCCAGTAAATTAAATGATTAATTATGTTAGATGTGAACAAATGCGTTCCCTTTCAGCTCTGTATCTAACAAGATAACCCAGCAACTGACTTGTTTAAAAAGGACCCAACATAAGCATGAGCACTGAGCTACCTAGCTGAGTTACTGGCATCTTTAAATAATCACCAACAACCTATCTATTTCTTTAATATTTGGGTTATTCTGATCGTACTTAGTAACCTAGTGTAAGGTTCTACCCAATGATGGAAACTTCGAAGCACTTTTGTAAGCCGGTCTGGATAAGAGCATCTGCCAAATGTCTAAATGAAAATATAAATGTTTTCCAGAATAGTTCACTGATGCTTTTTCTTATGTTAGCTATATAAAGCATTACAACAGATTTCACTGCATTATTTCTTCATTAATGGACTTAAAACATTCCACATTTTCTTTACCAGAAATCAAGCGTGGTTTATGCATCAAGCAGATAGATTAATTTCAATTTACAGTACTAATGTAAAATGGATTGATTGGGGGGGGGGGGGGGGGGCAGGTAATATTGGAAATGTCATACCTACACAATTGTCAATAATATCAGATTCCAGATTGGGTGTCAAATTTGGCATATTTATGAGTAATAACCCGTACTAGCATGTTTCAATTTTAAAATATGTAACTCCTACACAAAATGTGTGAGGTTTGGCTACTTAATATGAACAGTTTGACAGCAAAATGAGATATCTCCATTTTCCCCCCAAACAAAACAAAAGCAATGCAAATTGATGAAGAATATTTTGTTCATGTTTTATTTGAGTCACAAGGGTTTTAAAAAGCACAAATGGTAAAATATTATGCAAAAATTATTTTGGTTGCATCAATGTGAATTCAGTGTGATTTTGCTAAAATTTTCTTTTTCACAAGAGATAAATCAGCCTGCAGTTGTGTTTGGGGTAATTTTAGTTTGCAATTTGGTATCAATAATACAGCCATAATATTAAAATCATTAATGTTAAAACCACCTAGGTTTTGGGTTTCCCTTCTTCCACCTGGGTGGCTCTGTCATCTGCTTAGTGGTGTATAGTTGGTCATCGATGTTGCTGAGTTCACCAAGTGGTGGTGTTGATGTCATGGCTGATTGGTCGATTCAGTTTTATTAAAAAATATAGCAAAGTCAACCATATTAATTACAAAGTTTGTTGAAAATCGTGAGAAACTTTATAGTCTCCCAAGCTTTTCACTTGAGTAGTTGATGGCAGCTCCTTATCAAAGTACAGGTTCATGCATCAATGACTGCATGTACTGTAGGTTAGTTGTCCCAAAAGGCTTCTACTGTAATTAGGGGACAATTACAATAATTATAAAATAATTGTAATATAATTACTTATATTATTATAATAATGGACAGAACCAGACAAATTAATGCAACAGTTCGTACATCAGCTTTCCATACACAGCATGTGCCTCTCATGTCTCTTAGACATAAATTGCTTGTGTATTATTTAAGTGTCATGACATGATTTCTTTGCTTAATTTTCTTTTAAAAATATTACCATAAATGCTTCATGGTTCCAAAAGGCAGCAAAATTGGTGGAAGTGAAAGCAGGAGAAAGGCAGTGGGCAAATTTAGGTTATTCTTTCAAAATAAAGTTATACTGTATACCAATTTTCAAATTTGATGTTTTCTTTTAGACAACTTTGTGTTGCTGAGAATAATAATTTACCAAAATGAGTAAAAGTCCTGTAGTGGTTAGCACTGTCCCCTTGCACCTCCAGGATCCCGGCCAGGCTCGATTCCCATTCTCTGTGTGCATGGAGTTTGAATGTTCTCCCTGTGTTTGGTGGATTTCCTCTGGGTACTCCGGTTTCCTCCCACAGTCCAAAGATATGCAGGTTAGGCTAATTGGCGTTCCCAAATTGCCCGCAGTGTGAGACTGAGTGTGTGTATGTGTGTACACTGCGATAGATTGTCACCCTGTCCAGGGTGTACCCTGCCTCGTGCCCTAAGCCTCCTGGGATATGCTACTGTAGGTCTCCGCGACCCTGAATGCAGGATAAAGCAGTGTAGAAGATGAGTGAGTGAGTGAGTAAAAGTCCAAAAATGGCTTTTATCTCGTTTTGCTGTATATATGCTTTTTTCGATATATGTTAAAAGAGCCAGGAAATCCAGGTAAGCTGTGGTGCTTTGACTGCAAAGATTGTGGGGGAAATTGTTATTACACAGAGATCTGGCTTTTCAGCAATGGAATGTTCACTCAGTCAGAGATGAGCAGGCAGGAATGCTGAGTGCACCTAAGCTAAGGATAGGAAGCTGAGATAACATAATCTACTCAGCGTGCAATTCGCAGCAATATCAAGCTACACTGCGTTTACCACATCAGCATTACGGTGTGAGCCAATGAACAGGAAAACAACATAAACAATATTGAGGATCACCCCAGCACCCATCCCCTTACCTAAGGATTGTGTTTAAAACCTTTATGAGTTATGAATCCTCTACATAGCGAGAAATGGTCAGTAAGGACAAGGATGGAAGCGAGATTCACTATAATCAGGTTTTGTTCTTCTTCGGCTGCTCTTAACGATTAAATTGGAGACTGTTTGCCTTTGCTCTCTCGCTTTTCTATCTGTTGGATTAATGGGCTATAAGGTCATAGAATGGAAGTCTGTTCTATTTCGATAACCGTTTGGGACTATGCACTGTGTGAATGAAAACAGTATATAGAAAGTGTGAGAGATAGAAAGGCAAAGAGTCAAGAGGTTCATTACTCAGCCAGTAATGACACCACTGTCCGTTTGAATCGAATTAGTGTGTTCTTCCTTTTGCATTAAGGATGTTGCTCTTTCTCATTACTAGTCTTGCCTTACTCCCTCCAGAGGGTTTTATGCTTTTGTCTGATTACTTCAGCCACTGAAGCGATTAGCAGGAAGATTTAAAGTTATTTTTGCTGTGTTGGGAGCTTTACAGAGTTCCCCATCAATGCCGGAGTCTACATACTTACATTATGGTCTGCTGATCCTGCTAAAAATGGCACCAGATTTCATTTGAAGTGTTAGTTAAAGCTCTTAGATGAGCTGAAATGAGGTTCTCTTAAAACCAACTTTACTACACCAAGTGACAAAGTAAATTAGGATTTTTTTTCATGATGTGAAAAGACGAAAAAACCTGTGGTTGCTAAGCAACATAACAGGCAACAGGCAGATTAGGGTATTCCATGAGTAGAACGATTGTGATGCTGTCACAAGTTTATATATATATCAAGGATTTCCCTAAAGCTTCTAGCATGATGCAGTCATTCAGATTTTAGAACATTTTAGAAATGTATTCATTTATAAAAAGGGATATTTAGTCCATGAATAAAAATATATAAAGCTACCTAAATTTACACAAAGTAAATTGCAGCTATAAAGATTCATTAACATGTTGGTTGATATCCATCATTGCATATTCATTAATGAAAAAAACACTGATGGTTCATGCGCCAGCATAGTGACTTAGTGGTTAGCACTGTCGCCTTGCACCTCCAGGGTCCAGGTTCAATTCCCGGTCAGGTTCGATGCCCAGCCAGGTTCGATTCATGACACTGTGTGCATGGAGTTTGCATGTTCTCCCTGTGCTTGGTGGGTTTCCTCGGTGGATACTCTGGTTTCTCCCACAGTCCAAAGACATGCATATTAGGCTAATTGGCGTTCCCAAATTGCCTGTAGTGTATGAATGAGTGTGTGAGTATGTGTATGTGCCCTGAGATGGATTGGCACCCTGTCCAGGGTGTACCCTGCCTCGTGCCCTAAGTCTCCTGGGATAGGCTCCAGGCCCCCTGCGACCCTGTATACAGGATTCATCGGTATAGAAAATGAATGAGTTATGGTTTATGCATTTATTATTATTATAAAAACAACCAGTTAATGTGTTAATTTGTTAACATTGTGTGTGGTGTATTAACGTTGAAGTACATCATTTGTTAAATAATGTTACTTAATTTAATCCTAACATTTACAATTAAGTATCAATATGCACTGACAAACGTTTTAAGATGACAGAAAAAATTACTCATTTAAAAAAAAAGTTTACATTTGCCTTATGAAAGTGGACAATTACGTTAGGCAGGTTCTGCCCAGTCAACACTATATCTAGTCCTTCCATGTTCATCTCTATTGTTTCTATTGTACTTGTGCTCCATATGGAGTTGTCAATTCCCCTGTGGAGCAGTTTTCTCAGTTTTGCTTCTTGATGGCTTAAGGCCTGGACTAGAAAACAGTCCAACCCATTCAGTTCTCCCAGGCATCAGGGCATTGCCCACCTGGCAAGTGGATGAGTTGTTGATACACCACCTCGCCATTGTGTCTATGCTCATAATAAGCCATTCTCCAGGCACTAACCCCCCTAGCATCCAAGACCATCCAGGAGCCCATTTTTCTTTTATTTTTCGCTTATCCCCTCCCAATTTTAGCATCGCAGGACTAATGCACAGTGCTCATGCAGGAGGTGGGTGGCCGCTAAGTAATTGGTCAGTTTCCCCTGGAGACCAGCTTCGGAGTTTTTCCTACAACTACATAGGGGGTATCTGCTGGACTTCCCACAGCTAATCACCATGTTGGAATCTATTTCAAATAAAACTGCGAAGCTACATGAGTTGTTTCAATGTTTATTAGGTCAATATTTTATTTTAATTTAATTAAAAAAAAAAAAAAAAAAAAAGATCAAGCTAGGTGAGGATGCTATTAGACCTAGCAGTCTGGTTGCTGAGTCTGAATCAGAGACTTTTTATTATTGTTTTGGCCTGAAAACATCTTAGTAAATCTTTTTCAATGATTGGTCATACTGTAATTAAGGCTACTGTTAGGGTGCAAAACCACAACTGGTATGAACCAAAATAAACAGTCAAAGCTTAACTGGTCTCTTTGACCTTGTTTTACGTCAGTTGAACCCTTGTGGAAAAGTGATTCCACCCTGATTGGACCCATCTACATAAATCGAACCAAAACTACTATGTGATTTGAGTAGCAATGTGAGTTACTAAACTGACCTAAATTACAGTGCAGTTGTACTGACAAAACTGTGGTGTATTGTGGAGATCTGAATCTAAAAACAAAAAGAAATTGGATGTGAAATAATAGTTTTAAGCTACTTTTGCACACAATTACTGTCTTATATGACTTATTCAGCAATAGGTTCATGTTTCCTGTGCTTTGGTGATTTTACTCAATTCAGTTCACACCTGCTTATAAAATGTTGCTTACGTTTGTCCTTTGCTTTTATTCTGATCAATGAATAAAGGAGTTTTATGCATGCCTTTTCAGCCCTACATGCCCCTCAGTGTGTGTTTTTATTTTAATAGGTGCGAACATGCCCTAAGAAACAAGCCATTCCCCTTACATGGCTTTCAACCTGAATTAATCATAAAAAGATGGTGTGTGGTACAAAAAGGAGAAAAAAAACCCTTTCCCCTATTTCTTGGACATGTTAATTTCCTTATTACCCAATGGACACACACACACACACACACACACACACACACACACACACACACACACACACACACACACACACACACACACACACATATGCATGCACCTTTGATGTTTGTTAAGCATATTTTTGGAAGTAGCCTGCTTTTATCACTCCTGTGCCCTCCTGCTAGAAGGTGGAGGATGCTGTGAAGCCATGCTCCATAGCTGTGCCAGTTAAACACGGCTCTATAAAATTAGGGCCCTCATGGCCTCGTAATGATTCCCTAAGCAGATGAGTAATGTATTGGCCTGTCTGTCGCTTGGCTAACAGAGCTTTGTCTCCTTTAGTTGTGGCCAGGCGACAAATGTCTGACAAATAGGCTGTGCTCGGTGGCAGGGTGTGAGTACAGACCTCGGGTTTGGGACCTTGTTTCCGCCACAACAGCCCTGGAAGCCATCATGTCGCATCCACTTTTCACAAAAGTGTTAGACTATAAATGAAACTAAATCTCCTTATTAACTGGGAGAAGAGCTGGTCCATGGGGATGCCAGTGTTTCATTCATGGCCTGGGCTCACTCACTACTAACCATAGCTTAGGCTATCATATGATCAGCGAGCTGTGTTTTTATGTTTACGGTCCCATTGTGAGTAGCATAGCTCTGTCTTAAATTGATACAAATAGACACTTTCCTTTAGGACACCCCAGTCTCTAAATTGAACTTCTAATGCTCATTGGTGGGATTTTGCACACCACTACAGCCAAAAAGTGTTTTTTAATGGAGCGCTGCACAGGTGCACCCGATAATCCATTTTTTCCAAAGCAATAAACTCCTCCATATTTGCCTCTGTCTATCTGAGCTCTCCATCTGGACTCTTCAGTGTCCCCATCCGCTGGAGACCTGCCCAGAGCACGGCTTCTGTCCTTTGTCAATACGGCAACAGCCGTCACAATTAGTGCTCTTAATTACACAGCAGGCCACAAGGCTTGCTGTTTTCACCATCCTCCTTCTAACACTTGTGCTAACACAGTTTAGAGGTCCCTGCCTGAATGCATGAAATGTTCCTCTCTGCACCTTATGAGAGAAGCCACATCTGTGTCTTAAAAGATTAGATAAGAGGAAAGAGGGCTTATTTAAAATGATCAGGATTCACAACGAGTGCATGCAGTTCTGGCAGTTACGATTATTAGGCCGAGAGAAAGCAAGGAAAGCAGAGTGGGATCATAAAGGCAGGCTTACAGGGCTCCTTTAGGAAGCTGCTCTAATTAAAAGAACAGGAAGCTGTTGGTGGATGACTGTAATGTGATCATCTCCTAAACAACAATGTGGCATAATTAAGCAAGGGTCATGTGTATGAGCGAGTCTGTAACTAGATGCTCCTGTGGTCAAATTAATCACCTTGGCAGTGGTGTACCTAAAGAGCAATTTTCTTTTGATGAGTCATTAATCCATGACCAAGGATAATTTGACAGCATGTTTTTGGTTGTAATCATAGCAAGTCAGTGTTGAAAATGTGGTATTACAGACGCTCTAAGCTGATTAATCCGCTGTCCTTTACACACATCAAACTTTTAATGAGGGAAAGCCCAGGAAAGGTTTCCAGGGACTGTGACAGAAAGGTCAACCGACTTGAGGCATTATAACATTATCTACAAAGCGTGTACACTGGACACCCGTAAAGCCTTTCTGCAGGGACACAAGACTTATTCTCAGGGTGATGATGGTTACAGTCATCGCACAATATAAGTATGTTACCATATATGGATGTAGATTACATGCACATACAGTACAGTAACTATCCTACTCTACCTTCCTTGATTTATTTATGTATTAAGAGTAGATAATGCACATACTTAATTACTAACAGTTTATTTGATCTCATTACATCTCTCTGTAGAATAATAAAATCAAGTACGTCATAGGTTTATCGTCATAGGTTTTCACTGCACAGTGTACACAATGACATGCTTCACTTGCAAAAATAAATTGTATATGAGACAATGTATGGAGGAAACTAGGATTATCCTAGATATCAACTATACCAATATTTGGTGTAACCACACAGTTATGAGTGCATACATTTTTTAAACAAGAAAGTCGTATAAGGTAAAGGACATTTCAGACACAATATGGCCATATGTCCTGTTTTTTAAAAATTAATTAATTAATTAATTAATTAATTTATTTTCATCTAGCAGAATTGGATTCTGAAGAATCCAGACTCATTTTATAGATTGATTGGCTGGCTGGCTAGCTACAGTATCTCATGTTGGTTTCTACAATCCTGTTAAAGGTTCTCCTGGTAAAATCGGAACCTCTCCCTCCATTTAATCTTTATCTGATGAGTAATAAAACGTTATATTCATGAAAAGCGATTGAAATATATATTCCAATTTTCTTCACCATGGAAGAAAAAAAAACTTTTGAGTTGAAGGGAATCCTGGTTATTTAGTACATTCAGGTCATCAGGTGACTTATTTCTTTTTGCTGTAACATTGCTGAGCCTAGATCTGACCAACTGAAGCAACCCCATATCATAACACTAACTCCAGATGGCTTGTACCGTGTGCACCATGCATGATGGGAGCATCACATCATACACTTCCCTTATTAACCTGATGCACATATTGCTATGTGATAGAGTCAGATCACATGACCTTTTCATATTTCTTTAAATATTTAACCTCAAGTTGAATACTTTTTTTTCTTTCTGATTAGCCTTACTTTAGCCACATAGCAGGTTAGTTTCAATCAAACTCATCATGTGTGTGGAAATGCTCTTACTATAATTATTAAACATAGCTGTGATTTCTCACACTCACTCGCACATCGTCTATACCGCTTTATCCTGTATTTAGCGCCGCGGGGGCCTGGAGCCTCTCCCAGGAGGTGGAGTACACCCTGGACAGGCTACCAATCCATCACAGGGCACACACATACACTCACTCACACACTGTGGACAATTTGGGAACCCTAATTTGCAGGTCTTTGGACTGTGGGAGGAAACCAGAGTACCCGGAAGAAACTGACCAAGCACCTGGAGAACATGCAAACTCCATGCACACAGAGGCAGGAATCAAAGCTGGAAATGAACCCAGACCCTGAAGGTGCAAAGTGACAGTGCAACCACTACACCACTACTTCAATATTTTAGGACGCATTTTCATCAAGTGTTTAAATGATCTCTGATCACAGTCATTTATGACTTTTTTTCAACCACATTCCTTTTATTACATTCATGGTTCAGCACTATCCTTCCAGGTAGGTGGCAATGAATTGGGCAGTTATTTCCATCCTTCCAGTAATTTCTGCCTTCCTAGTTGTTTCTTTGCAGGCCAATAATTTGACCACTGGATATATTTTTTGAGATGGTTGTTTAAGAAATAAGAGGCTACTCACTGCATTGGTTTTGGTTAAAATGTTTGTTTGCCAGCTGAAACATATTAATCACAGTAAAAATTATCCAGTCATATGGTCTTAATTATTTGCTTATTTAAATCCCAACTTCATCGTTTTTGGCCAGGCATTGAATAAGCACTCTTGTAATGCAGCTCAACCAATCAAATTAGTGGACTGGAACTAACAGTTGTATAAAAATATAAAAAACAATTTTAGAAATCTGTAAATGAACAGTGCATTTGCAGTTACATTGAGAGTTTCAGTGTAATGATGCAAGGAGATACCAGATGCTTTTTCAGGATAACAGGACATAAGCTGAGTGAGAGAGAGAGTCCATTAATATAGACTAGGCTCTTGTCCTGTATCTAGACGAGTAGATGTGTTGATGGAGTTAATGGAGAACTGTGCTCCTCATCATTTTTGATGAGGTTTCTACAAAGGTGTTTAAGGTGCTTAATGTGTGATCAGCTTGTCAAACACATGGTGTCAAGACACTCTCCATTGTGCACTAGAAAAACCATCCGGCTGCTTAGGCACTATAAGACGACAACTGTACACCCAGGAATCTAAAGCAGCTGACAATTTGCATATTTATTAATTATTATTATTATTATTATTATTATTATTATTATTATGTATTTATTTATTTATTTATTAACCAATTTTGTTTTTCTAATCTGGGGTTGGGTTTACTGCCAGAGACACAGGCTATCTTGTATTTTTGTGGTCTGGAGGAAGAGTTCTCCAGGCTTCCTGAACCATTTTTTTTTGGCTCTCATTTTCAGTCCAGTCCCTGCACCTGACAAGTTTCAGAGGAATGTTTTTTAGTTTGTTAAGCCACATAGTGAGTAATTCAAGCATAAAAAAACTCTAACTTAAGGCATAATCAAGTGAGAAGCAGTTGCAGATGATGACAGATGATCAGGTGGAGGATTGGTATATTGGTGAAGTTGAATGCTGAGTGGTTGGAACAGACAAGTTGTTGGAAATGAGAGTGCTGCTGAGGCTGTTAAATAAACAATCGGTTTTAAATTTAGGTGCTTTGCAGCCTGTCACAATAACGTATTTGTTCTTATTTGTTCAATTTAAAGAAATGAGAGTGGCTCAAGTCTTTTGCACAGTATTGTATAAAAAAAATGTAGTTTGATTGTACTCATATGATTACATTTGGGTCTCAAGAGAGCTCAGTAAGCTAAATACTATATATGTTTAGCTACCATACACTTTCAAAAGCGCTCATAAAGCTTACGTTGACTGTTACTGTATTTAAATTATATATCGCAATCAAGATACTAGATATATAAATGAGAAATACAATAAACATACATTTGAACGATGAAAACAAAAATTATTAGTGGTGCAGCAATAATTCTATAACCTTATTGTTAGGAGATCAAATCCTGATGATGTCTCAGCCATCCATGGGTAGAAGTAAAATTGGCTGTGCTGTCTGGGTGGCATACTTTTTTCCCCCTATCTCAGCAACACTAGTCAATCACGGGCATCTGTGAGGTCATGTATGTAGAGGAGGTCAGATCGTCCTTTTTCCTATGGGTGTTTTATGCTGACATGTGACACAGCATGAGTAGCAGTTTGAAAAGCTGAGGTTGCCTCACTTCAAGTTTCTCAGAGAAAGCATGTATTAGCCTTCACCCTCCCTGGATGTTAGCTGTCATATTATATGGGAGAGCTGGCTTGTTATATGTTCTAAAATGAAGAAAGGATCACTTTTATCCCGACCTCTTGACTTTTTATGTTTGATGACTAGACCTTTGGCTACACCTTTAGCGCAACTTTAGTCTCGATTTCATGTTGATGCGATTCACTGTAAATGAGGGGCAGTGGGTGGAAAATCAAGGACATTTAGGCCATTAAGCATTGATCTAATCTTTTATTCAGGGTCTAAGAGTAATATCTTATGACAACGAGAGTGGATAAGTGCTGTGGGCGCTGCAGGAACTGTACACGAGCGATAAATAAATTGCATTAAGTAGCACTACGAAGCGCTTTTCATTATCATATTACAAATTAGTTGATACGAACACATTGTAACAAACCTGTAGATGGATAAATGGGTTGGTAAGGATGAAAGACAGGCAAAATATTTATCTCTTGCTTGTAATGCATGTCAGAAAATATTGACATAAATGCTGAGAAACTTGGGTAAATGCTTAGCTAATATCACAAGTGTACAAACTGTGTAAAGTGTTAAAAGCTGTGGAAATCTTTTCATGCATTAGTAAGCATAAT
>JAQMYL010000002.1:9099239-9109834 GCA_030014365.1 Clarias pachynema | reverse complement strand
CCTAATCCCATATGTGTTATTTTATAGTTTTGAAATCCCCAGTATTGTTGTAGAATGTAGAAAATAAATCACTAAACTAAAAATTTCTTTTGCAAGTGTTCTAAAACTTTTGAACGGTAGTGTATGTTGGTGAACCAAACTGATATTTGAAGTTTAATGCAGTTGGATTTAGTGCCAATGACACAACCAAGACCTCTTGGGACATATTTGTGTGAGGACTAAAAATTCTGAAATGTTACTGGCTTGTGGGCCTGAATTTGTAATCAGTAATTAAAAGGTTTAACTGGAGCCAGATGGCCGAATATAAACTTTAAACCTATCCTAAGTGCATCGATGAAAGGAAAACTTACAAAAGAAAGAGAAGCCAGGAAAAGTTCATTTCCCCTAATGGGGAAGTTTAAAGACAAACTCTAAATTAAAATGGGCACAAAAACACTCAACATGCTGTCACTCCTGGCCATTGAGTCAGAGTTTGTTCAAGAACTGCACTTTGATGATTTGGTGGCTGAGTCTGTGAGGGGAAGAACAAGAAAGAAGCCCGCCACATGAGGTTATACTGAATTCTGTGTATTATTGAGAATCCTCAAATACTCATGAAAATCGAAACCTCAATCAGCCATAAAATATTAACACATTAACATTGATAATCAATTATATACCAGTAAACTGGAGACAGGTTCAAGGGCACCCAAGGCTCACCCATGGCCACAGAGATCAAAGGACAGCCCATCTCGTCTGATCCCACATAAAAGCCACTGCAACACAAGTCACAGAGAAAAGTCAATTCTGGTCATAATGGAAAGGCACCAGAATACCTAGTGCATCAGATCCCAATCCCACTGAGAACCAATGGGATGTGCCGGATAAACAAATCATTGCCAGAGGAATCATACTAGACCCCAGTGGCACAAGGGAAACCTACAGTACATGATACTGAGCACAATATTTTGTATTGTTATGTAATGGCTGATTGGTGTATAATGCAGCAATGTATTTATTTTTTTTCTTTGCCATTTTTTGTGTTGCTGTATGGGTCATTTCTGGCTTCCTGCACGAGTTCATGCATAGATTGGTGAGCGAGGTGGGGTGCACAGGGACAGTAATTGCTACTTAGGTTCATGCTCAGGGTCCTATTATTTGGCTGTACTAATTTGTCTCTATTAGAGCTAACAACCACACAGAAATTAGATTAAACACAAAACAGTCAAAGAGTCCATCATTTAGTATTTGGGAGATGTGTCTTATTTATATTAAATTGGGTGATATAATAATGAACTAATAATGTATATAACGATAATAATGTAAATAATGAATATCCAAGTGACCAGCTTGTAAGAGATCAGACAAGACTTGAGGCACTTGAGATCTGCAAAATACCACCTTATCCTTGTCTCTCTGTTAAGAGGGAATACTTGAGGCAGCCGTTTTGCACTTGTCTATTTGGACCAAAATTGGTTAGAAGATATCAGTGCATCAGCACATTGAATGCCAGCACACATTTTGTGCTGCTCCATTTATGGACCAAATGTCAAAACGCTTGGGCCAACCACCAAATTATGCCTCCATCAGGACAAAATACAGTAAGTGCCCTAAAATTTACTACGCTAATGTAACATACTGTACTATATGAAGGATGTTCAAGTCTAACAGGGACAGAGATTAAATTACTGGTGAATGAATGTGTACATTGAATCTACAGAAGACTTCAAGCACATTACGGTGATGAGACTTTTAGCTGCAGTAAAACATTTAAATGGTGCAAATGGTGCAAAGAAGGCCAGAGACCACTGCAGTTGTTCCACTGAACATTCAGTGAGATAAATGTCAGATTTTTGAAAATTGACAAATAACTTGCTGAAAACTACAGTATATAGAGAGACAGTAACTCGACTGGGAATTATTTTCACACCCTCCAAACAGTCCATTTTCGCCTGCTTGGGCCATTAAAGGAGTTCCTTGGTGGCCAGCATTACAGAGGTGAAGCAGGCAATCTGACCATGGCTCCGCTGAACTGAGAAAACCTTTTACCTGGATGGTATCCAAGACCTATAAAAACACTGGGATAAGTGCAGTAGTGTAGCAGGGCAATACAGTATATAGGTAGTTTTAGTTCTTATAACCATGTTCTGTTTTTCTGCACAATCAAAGTCCCGGCTTGCCTTGAATGCCTCTTGTAGATTATATAAACTAGAAATGAATATGAAGGAAGATATTTAACTATGAAAAAAAAATTATGCTGCTAAAAGCAAAAGAGCAAAAATGTAAACTGAAAAAAAAAAAAAGATTGACCTTAAATTAAGAAGACAGCAGCATGGAAGTACATATGTGAATGGCAAACAGGTGTTATTCAGGGGAGCTTTGAAAGTGCCCTGTCAGACAGGTCTGTGACAGGAACTGCTTGAGCTCAGGATCAAACCAGAAACCCTGAAGCTATGAAGCAGAAATGCTTGCGGTTGCACCACCATTCGGCCTTAACCTAATAACTCCAGATTTAATGTTGCATTATGTAGATTTATATTTTGGCCACTTGTTTGCCCTTCTGTGGTCAAAAATATGAGTTGTTATTAATTATGAATTAAGAATGGGTAGTGCTTCAGACTATTTAATTTCTTATAAACTCAAATGGTAAGTTTATGTGGAATTGGGAAACATATATTTGATCATTATTTACTTATCTTTACCTGCTATAAGGAAGTAGAAGATCATAGAGCAAGTTACAGTACTTTGAGGTGCATCTACATTGAACCTAGCTTTATGTTTAGAACATAAAATAAGGAAAGCAGAAATAAATACTAAAGCTGTGGCAGCTGCAATACTTGACCTAAAAAGGCCTATAATACGAGTGATATAAAATTTTTGAGATTAGCTCTGTTCACAAAAAGTACTTTATTAATGATTGCTTACTTAATACTTTATTATTATCTGGCAAGTAGGGTGGGTGCTGAAGTTCTCTGACGATCTGCATGCACAGGTTGCCAAATGATTTCAACATTTTGGGGGTCACATCAAGTATTGGATAAAAGATATTCAGGAATTTTTTTTTTCACTTTTTGCTGTTGATAATAGGGTACAGTGAAACATTAATTTTTAAAATTATTATAAACAATATTTGTCCTGCAATAGATTGGCACCCATCCAGTGTGTACCCCACCTCGTGTCTTAATACAATTCAATTCAATTCAATTTTATTTGTATAGCGCTTTTAACAATTGTCATTCTCGCAAAGCAGCTTTACACAATCAAAAGAATTATTTAAGTTTGTATGGAATGTGAATGTGTATGAATCAGAATGATCAGATTGTCTTAACTGTCCTGGAAGAGGCCCCAGTCCCCCTGTGACCATGTCTACAGGATCAAGTTATATAGATGAGTGAGTGAGTATACACAATGGTTTTTAATATGAAGATATTGTCTCTTTTTGAAGATGATGTAGTAGTACAAGAAAGCATCAGAAAAGTAGAGGAGTCGTTATTTAAATGGTTTTATATTTTCAGTCAAGGAAAAGAACTAATAGTAATGTTGGATGAAATTATCTCATGGAGCTCTAGAGAGAGTGGAATACGTGATTTTTTTAATGAATATGGTTTGACAAGAGAGGTTTTAAATATTGAGCTGTCTAGTTGCAAAGGAATGGGGAGCAGAAAGAACTGCACTGAAGACCACTTACACTCAGCTAATCAGGTCAGTAATGGATTATGGGTGTGTGGATGTTTGCATCGGCTGCCAACACATCACTCAAAAAAGAAAGACCACATTTAGTATCAAGCATTAAAATCATGTTCAGGCGCATTTAAAATAACTCCAAGGACATCCAAGTTGAAATGGGGGAAATTGCACCAGATCCCAGAAAAATACAACTGCCACTACTGGGTCAATTTGTTGGGACAAAAGCAGGATCACCCAGTGTGAATCACATTAAATACACATTTTCCTTGCTGGAAAATAGAGAAGAGAGGAAAACTTTGCATGAACAGTTCTACAGAGAACAACAGAATTGGGAATAATCAAACTGGATGTAAGTCCAGTTGTCCCAAAGAAATGGAGCATGAGACATGGATACTTACAGATGCATTTAACAGTAATAAAGAAAAGAGAAATTGAAAGCAATGCATCATGAATTCAATATGAGTTTGGGCTTATTTAGAAAGAATCAGTGATGGGTTATCTAGCAAACCTTATGGTGATACAATGGGTTGAACACCTGAGACTTTTGAGAGCAGCGACATACTATTTCATCACTAGCTAGCTTGAAATATAGTCATTCAGAAAGAAGACCAGACATGTTAATAGTGATAGAGCCTCTGTTGTACAGAGTTCAAATAATCTGATTAAATGTTACATATGTATGGGCTCCAACACATATAGGGATAGAAGGAAATGAGTTAGTAGATAAATCTGCTAATGGACCACATTTAAAATCCATACTGACATGACAGTTTCAGTACACCAGAAATGAAGGATGTAATTTAAAATAAAAGTTGTGATAAAATGTGGCTGAAACAGTGGGAAGAAGAAAGAACTTGAAGATGGTTATATAAAAATCCAAAGGAAGGTAGGAGTGATGAGAAACACCAGAAGATGCGGGAGATAGGAGTCGATAATATCTAAGCTGCGGTTTGGGCAAGTCGTACTAAATGGTGCATTATTTAAAATAGGGAAACACAGAACAGGAAAGAAAACTTTAAAGCACGTTATGTTTTACTATCCAAAATATTATGCTAAAAAGGAGGAAGTGGAAGGAGAGCTTAGAGAAATAAAGTTATGGTTTAATCTACAAGATCTATTAAATCAAATCAAATCAAATCACTTTTATTGTCACATCACATTACTGGTACACTGGTACAGTACATGCGAGTGAAATTCACGTGTGCAATCTACACAAGCAATAGTGGTGTACAATTATAAGAATAAATATGCGTGTAAATAAATATGCATATGAATAAGTACAAAGGAGTAAAAGATACAGATAAATGTTACATGATTTATTTTGCCTTAATATCAAGAAAATAAATTTGATAGTAAAAGTTGTTGTTGTTGGTCTTTCCTGAACTTGGCAGATTTTAAGTCGGATGCCCTTCCTAGTACAAGCCTCCTATTTTATCTGGGCTTAAGACCAGTACTGCATCCAGTGGCTGTGGTTTGGAAATTTGGAAAGTTGGCGCTTACAAGTTGCCTGTAGTGTATAAGTGAGTGTATTAGTGTAAGTGTGCGCTTGTGTGCCCTGTGAAGGATTGGCAGCCTGTTAAGGATGTACCTGGCCTCATTCACCTGGGATGGGCTCCAGGCCCAACCCCGAGAGAGAGAGAGAGAGAGAGAGAGAGAGAGAGAGAGAGAGAGAGAGAGAGTACTCTAACCTTAGTTGCTTGGCATCTGTATCTTCATTATGGTATTGCTGTTATATCTATAATTTGCTAATTGGTTTGTTCTTGGCTCCTCTATAGTCTTTATTTGTGTATACTGTATATTGTGCAAATTCTTTTTAAGTTTTAAATAAGTTTTGTGTGTATCATCTGGCTCTTTTGGATTTCTTGATACTGTCTGACATAGAGATTAACCTCACAGCAGCAAAACCTCTTTGTGCTATTTTCCAAATACACTTAGGGGTTTCAGAACTGTTTTTTTCCCAATGATATGTTAATGTATTAATAATTTAATGTATTCAGGTCATTCATTATGTATAAAAAAGGTCTTATGAATATTGCTAAGGCCTGAGGTCATCGCTCTTGCCACCGGGTAATTATTTTGATACCCAGGAGATTCTGTCAGTTCCCTATAAACCTAGAAGAAAAGAGCTGTATTGAAAAGTCTTAGCTTTAGCACAGCTCCAGGGTCTAATGGGAGCTCATACTCCATGATTGAGAGAGCTTTGTATAGTCTAGTGGTGTATGAACTCAGAAGTGGATAAAGCACTGAGTCATATTCATTTTTGCAGCAGTGTTCATTCTCCCAGTAGTCTCTTATTTTAATCATGCCAATTCTATTCTGTCATTTCCTTGCTTTTAAGGCGCATACTGTAGCTGTCTACATCAAGTGTTTTAGAATTACGGAGAATTTGTGTATCACAAGGATATAACTGTTCTCATGGGAAAAGAAACCTAGGATTTTCTGAATGAAAAAAAAAGCAACTAAAATATTTTAGAATTCGTCTTTCCCAGTAGCACAAGAACATGTCATTCTATTTTTCAAATGGCATAGGGCAATTTACAAAGTTTCCAGGCTTTCGTTTTTTTAAAGCTCTTTTTTCAAGATGAAGGCTTGAGTTAGCGCGCGAGACTCTAGCGAGTGTGCACTCAAATGAGCATACTGGGACCGGTGCCATTTACTTTTAATCAAAGCTGCAGTGGCTGCTGTTGCTTCTTTCTGGATCAGAGACCTCACTGAAACTCCGTCCAGGATTGCACTGCATCAGCTGCTAGCTTGCCTCTTCTTGCCAAAGACCTCACAGCTTTCTGGCCAGAACAGTCTACTGATTAATGCCAGCCGTACCGTCAGGAACATCCACAAAGGACCTAACTCTAAGCTCAGCAAAGATGATAGATAAGGAAGTTTGGTCGGAAATAAATTACAATACTGCCTTGACATCTCTGGAGAGGAATATTTATTTCCTGTCATTAGAATTGATCAGACTCCTTGGACCAACAATGGTGGCTAGCTAGTGTGCCAAAAAGATGCATGTTGGATTGGCACAATGGGCTAATTGAGCCAAATCGGCCAAGGAAATCCATCTTGAAGATGTCTTACTTATTGTCCCCATTTCCCTTTCTCTCCAGGTAGATTTTGCAAGGTCTTCTCTGTGTAAACTTTGCAAGGTGTCAATACCTACCATAATGCCTGTTCTGTAATGAGCAGTGCTCAGATTCCTAGGGTCTTATGACACAAGGACATCGATTTGATTAATGTTTTAATCCACACTGACTGCACACAGCTTTGGAAGAAAATGTGGCGACACACTACACCATCCATCATTTCGGCAGAACTGTTTATCAAAGCATTGTGCTTCAGCTCACTGCATCCCATGATGACAGTTGTAATGGGGCTTCCCTTTCTGTGAGAACCTGTCCTGGACAGAGGTTTCTGTGTAAAGATACGGGGAATTTTCCATGCTTTGTCAGAATAATGGTCTCACATCAGATTGCATTAATTTCAATTAGGGAGAAAATTGCAGAAGATTTGCTGGAAGATCAAACCAATATCGAGGACTTTGGCAATCCTTGGATAATCTCATATCAATCTTTTATCATTTGTTTGAGTCAGTAATTGCTTGCTGTTGACCAATCGGTGAAATCCTTCAGATGAGCACCAAATCTCTGTCTCAGCTCAAAAATATCTCTTTAAGTCAACGGATTAGAGCCATATCTCAAATCATACCATATTGTGGTGATTTCTGACAAGCTCTGAAAATCTATTATGTTCTGGGTTAATTGTTCCCTATCTTCACAGTTCTTCATTCATCTCTGGTGGTTTCTTCTGATGATATAGAGGGAAGGAACAGAAGGTGTGAGGATGGGCCTAATCAGAGACAGGTAGCTGAGAAGCCCACTGGGGATGGACAGCTGGAACACTGCAGTGAGGTTTTTCAGTGAAGCTAATGAGGACCTTTGGGATGAGAGCAAACAAACCAAGGAAAATGAATACTGTAGGAGAGCCTCAATGAGTGCAGTTCAATATGATTGTAATTGACTGGTATGTGGCAGTATAAGTGATTATCTTTAACCTAGGCCTATATTATGGCAGAGCAGCTAAAATGAGCTAAAATGTGACCTATAAAATGGATACTTTCAGGTCTGAAATCTGAATTAAAGCACTTAAAAAAACTGAATTGAACCAATTAAACTCGCCAATGTTTTCTCCATGAAATACCCTAATCTTTTGTTGCTTAGCAACTAATGCTGATTGTTAACAAACTATACTGCAATGGTGGAACAAAATGAAATGAATTATTTATTGCACTTTGGATTTTATCATATCATTTTCATCAATGTTTTATTTAAGCAATAAGCCACTCAAGGGTGTGTTAAGAGTAATTTTGTAAAATTGGCTTGACTTAGTGACACTTAGTTCAGCGGTTTGTTCTGTAACAGTGGCATTCATTTGAGAACTGACCTGGTAAAGGATGCTGCCTGGTAAAGATTGAAAACAGTGGTTTGTAAATGATCATCCTCTGTGTAATTTCTCATCCTAGACATCCAAGCTAAATGAAGTGCTCAGGCTGGATAATGTGGATATGTGCAACTGGTAATTTAAGGAAAGGTTAATGTGGATATGTGCAACTGGTAATTTAAGGAAAGGTAAGTTCCCATAGCCAGTCCTCATAAAAATTAATTATGCCACCGGAGGCTTGCAAGTATAACTGCAATTATAGGTCTAACGCTAAGTCATTGAAGTACATGTAAAGTCATCCATGGATCTGGACAGAAACGATTGAACCCTCCCTGTGTGGGCGATCTTAAGACACTGATATGTGAAGCTGGCACAGAAAGCTAATTATTAGAGACATGTCTCTTCAAAAGGATGGCGACAGAGAAAAGACTAGCCCTTGAGGGATTTCCTTAATCTCTCTGAGAATTTTTAATCCACCTTCCAGTCACATAACAAAATGAAGAATAACTTTTGCAAAATATTATAAAACATAATAAGTACAGAATAATAATATAGAAAAAATTAAATGGTCTTTTTTGGTAATAGACTGTCATGGGACTAGGTCATGCTTTTTAAAACATTTAAAATGATGTTATCAATCCACCAGTACATATACTGGTATCAGTTATGTATTTAATACCTTATAAATGCTTGTAATACATTGTTACTTCATCAACAATGAAAAGTTATAGAATGTAAGAAATACCACATTCAAGCATTTTTGATACCAGTACTCACACTGACACCTTGATTTTGAAACGGACTCCTGAATGATTTTTTTTTCCAATGTCACTTTTGCAAGATGCATTTTAACACAAAGAACATTTCTTTTCCCTCAAAGCTGTTTCATACACAAAAATAAAGGCATATTAAGCACACTGTGATTTAGCATTTTCTGTTTTAACTCTTTTGTTTTATGCTTCAGCAGCTTGGCATTTTTTTCCACTCAAAGCACTTTTACAATAAAAAATAAACCCATTTACCAAGACTTAAAGTTGTCTGTTAAACAGTGCTGTGAAGGTTCACACTTCACAAAAGCTAGATCAAAGTTCAGTTCACACATATTGAATTTAAATGATATTCATAGTTTACAATTTTTAATTTTAAACCAAGTTCACAGTCCATAAAATTAACTAGTTCATGTTTATTTCTTCCATTTGTTTAAACAAGGTACTGTAAGCATTTGTTTCTGTAGAAACTTTTTCTAATTATCCTCCCCCCGCCCACTTCCACTGGCATACATATACAGTATATATATTCAATTCAATTCAATTCAATTCAATTTTATTTGTATAGCGCTTTTAACAACCGACATTGTCGCAAAGCAGCTTTACACAAACAAAAAAATTATTTAAGTTTGTATGAGATGTGAATGTGTATGAATCAAAATGATAAGACTGTCCCGGATAAGCAAGACGAGGATGACGGCGACAATGGCAAGGAAAAACTCCCTGAGATGGTAATAGGAAGAAACCTTGAGGTGATAACGGATAGCAGGGATTGATCTGCATCATACTGTGTGAGACTGGAAGTTCATTATAACACGAGATACAGTAAGTTAAAGTTACAATGGACTCCAGTTCATTCCTGGAGGCTTAGGTAAACTGTACAGTAGGGAAACTCCAGTCCTGAAAATATATATATCAGCCATAACATTAAAAATGCAACACATTATCCCCAGTACATTATACAGTTTTGGCAAGCTGTTCTATATTGGTGTTTCTGTGAGAACGGACCAGACTTTTGGTTCCAAGAGGCATGGGTGAGGCTTGGGTGCCCATGATCCCTGATGATTACTGTTGGATTACTGATAATGTGGTGATGAGGTGGTTATTACTGTGGTTAGCACCTCCAGGATTGATGGTTCAGTCCACAAATTTCCTCCGGGTGCTCTGGTTTCCTCCCACAATGGAGTGGTGGCTCTGGTGGCTAAGGCTCTAGGTTGTTGGTTTGGTGATCTGAGGATCCAGGTTTAAGCCCTGTCCTTGGTTAGTTGCCACACTCAATACTACCCAGCTGCTGCATGCAGTGACGATCCCAAACTCACATAAAATGGGAGGGTTGCGTCAAGAAGGGCATCTGGTGTAAAACCTGTGCCAATTTTCATCCAGATTGCATGGTCTGTTGTGGTGACCCCTTGACAGAAGCAGCCAAATGAAAGTTTACTCTGGTTTCCTCCCCAGTTAGATGGAGCTGACTACAAAATCTTTTTGTTAGGTGGATCTGAATGAAGCGAGGAAGATAGTGGTTTGCTCTTCTTGTAGTTGAAGAAAGAGCAGGTTTCTGCTGTTAAATTTATTCCACACAAATTCAATGTTTTGAACATTTTGTTTTATTTTCAGTCTTGACAGTGATGTCTTTTTTGTATATCTTGCATTGTATTAGGGCCGGGACTCGATTAAAAAAATTAATCTAATTAATTAGAGGCTTTGTAATTAATTAATCGAAATTAATCG
>JAQMYL010000002.1:9081189-9099139 GCA_030014365.1 Clarias pachynema | reverse complement strand
ATGCGTTAAAAAATTTAACGCGTTATTTTTTGTGTAATTAATTAATCTAAATTAACGCGTTAAAGTCCCGGCCCTACATTGTATGCAACATTTTTATAAGCGTGGGTATTTTCTTAGTGACGTTGATGAAATTTACTCCCTAGGTATCGAAATTTGGTACTGAGTGCAATTCCGTCATTGCCACAAAATTATCAAAGTTTGGTACCCAGCCCTATTGAGGCCTTGTGCAATATTGTGCTAAAGATGTCAAAAGATGACACAGAAATAGAATGACAGAAATCCATGATTAATGATGACATTTTAAGCAAAGCATGGGTTGTCTGTGATCTTAATCTCGTGCGAATCGGCTATGTCTGTAACTTGTAAACTAACAATTCCCCCACAAATTACCTACCATATTTTTGACGAAATTAGTCCCGTGGGAATCGACATGTCTGTGATTTGGCCAGTATTTGGCGGGGTGGTATATTATTTTTTCAATGTTTTGTCATGCTTTGGTCTTCTGTGTCGGCGTTTTTGTGGCATGAATGCAGGAGGCGAGCTGGCGGTTCAATAAAGACGTTTATTAAACTTTAAATAAAACAAAACCACTTCTGCACTTCTTTTTATCCATCTTCTGTGAAAAATAGAGGCTGAGTTGGGGTGCTGGGTCATAAGACATTTCCAAACAATAGCCTATCCAAAATAGTGCACAATTAAGCGAGGAGGTTCACATCATAATATGAGTTTAATGTATTACAGATAAATCAAGCGTACAGCTTGAGCTTTTAGATTTTAACTTGGTGAAATGTAAATGTAAATTTATGTAAACTATATTTGTTCCTTTTTTTAATCAATCTAACTGGACATCCATAAATTCTTTCTCTCTGCCTCACACACAGTCTGCGCACGCGCAAACACACACATACACACCTTCCCCTCTTCTTTTCGTGGCAACACATGTTGAAACACACACTTTGACACACACACACACACACACACACACAAACACATTATATATATATATATATATATATATATATATATATATATTTCCGGGAGATAAGTCAGTAAATTCGAGCAAAATCGCAGGCTTCGCTTATCCCATGTGAATGCGCCACACGAAACTCAGATGTGAGGGGATAAGTTCTAAATCACATGAGGTCCCCAGATAAAACTAATCCCATGTGAATAGTACTTCTTCTGTAGATCTGTGCTCTAAAGGAAAAAGGAGCTACTGTCGAGTTATCTGGGAATTTGCACATCAGCTTCTGATTCAAACTCGAAAGAAGCCATTAGCCAACTACAGGGGACATGAGGATCAACTCTGGAATCGCTTTTTAATTCTTGTGTCTGACAGCTTTGCAGGTTACACAACAATTGTTCAAAGGAGATTCAACTAAGTGGTCGATAATCTTAAACGAAAAAAAAAAAACCACACAAAAAGGGTACATCACTATTTCTGATAAATAATAGGTAAATCATTACTTCTAATAAATAATAATTCAATCACTACTTCTAATAAATATTAGTTAAATAATATGTAAACAAATACAACAAAATTATTTAACTAAGCTTAACACATACTATTCCATATATTGAGACATTAGTCTGTACCTTTGCTTCCATAAACCGTTTAGCAAACATGTAATACACATCATATTACATTCTTTGTGAAACACTTAAATAACAATCATATCATAACATAAGTTACTCTTTCTCTCTTGTAATGAGCACTATAGTAATTACATCAAATATCAAATAACTCAGATTCGAGTGATAATCAGTAATCAGTCCTTCGTGTAAGTAAAGAGCGGTATTATCATACCATCAGAGTCCCTGAGTTGACAGCAGCTGATGCGCTTCCTTGTCTCACATGTTACTGACTGCAGTCTCTTACATTTTATACACAGACCCTAAACTGTTACATCGTAGTTACATCATAGTAGAGACTGTGAGGTAGCGATTCTCTGTCACAGATGGTGCTTGTATGTTGAGTCTGTACCTTTGCTCCATTAGTGAATGAGAGGTGTTGCATACTGTGATGTCATACTCTGATCGTGTCACAGTTGTTCGTTGTCGAATGACTTCAGCTCCATCATTTCACTTATTTTAGCTTTACACCTAGTACAGCATCAATCTAAATGCAATTAACCTGTTAAACCATATTATGGTGCTTAGGGACTGTCTTTATTAGAAAGTGTGAGGGCAGCTGACCTCACTATGCAGAGCAGTATCAGCAGGTGTGGCGAATAAGATGAGTGCAGTGTGCTGTGAATTGTGCACACACAAAGTTATTTGAAACTGTTGATAACCGTTATGTGTGAGAGCTCTGAGCATTGAGACATGTACTATTGCCAGAGTCTACACAATGCTTGCGAGTCAAGGTGCGATTCATAGCCCACTGCACTTCTTTTTAATGACTGTGCTGACTGATATTTCTCTGCGAGCTCAGGTTGGCCATGCTCAAACTCGCTATTACAGATAACAAGTGTGAGGAACATTGCTTCCAACACATGCCCTTATCAGCATAAGCAATAATATAGGTGAAAACCAAAAACACATATTTGATTTGTTCTATTAAAAAATATATTGTATTGATGCATTCATTGATTTCTTTTAGAAGGTGAGCAAGTAAGTCCTCTGAAAACAGCCATGTTTTTTGAGTTCAGTTTAGGCAGTCTACACAGAGCATCTAATTTCCTGCTCACAAAAAGTCCTAATTTCCTGTGCAATTCTGGAGTCTTGTCAACTGTGTGAATAATTAAACTTCATTTCATTTAGACTGGAGAGGCTGTGTGGTGGAGCAAGAGAGGCTGAATCTCGAAAACATGCATATAGGGAACCATATTTATGATCATACAAATGAAGTACTTTGAATATAACAGTAGCATTGCTAGGAAGGTAGTCTGAAAGCACATTTAGTTTAAACATCATGATTTTCTTACACTCACTCTCTCACACATTCATTGTCTATAATGCTTTATTCTGTATTCAGGGTCGCGGGGCCTGGAGCCTATTCCAGGAGACTTAGGACATGAGGCACGGTACACCCTGGATGTCCTCAGGGCACATACACATACAAACCCACACTCACATGCTCATTCATACAATTTGGGCAATTTGGGAATCCCAATTAGCCTAACCTGTATGTCTTTGGACTGTGGGAGGAAACCGGAGTACCTGATGGTAACCCAAAAAGCATGTGGACTCCATGCACACAGACCTGAGGCAGGAATTGGAACCAGACACTGGAGGTGCAAGGCCACAGTGCTGACCACTAAGCTGCCGTGCTGCCCTCATGATTTTCTTTCGACAGCAAATCCACTGTACAAGAAACAAATAAAAAAAAGGAGAAAACCCATAGTAAAAATATTACAGTTTACTGTAGTATTTACTGTAGTATATTGTAGAAAACTGTAGTATTTACTATATTCATTTACTACACAGTGAGGTAAACTGTAGTTTTTTATTATAGTAAATGATTACACGCTTTAATAACGTGAAGTATATACTCAGGTAAATAACTAAAAGCTGTCTTACTGTAACTGTAACACTGTACATAGTATAGTAATTGGCTACAAGCTGTAGTAAACTGTAGTATTTGTTACAGTAATTTACTACACACTGATGTAAACTGTAGTATTTACTATAGTAATTTACTACATGCTAAGGTAAACTGTAGAATTTACTATAGTAATTACTACAGTAATTTAATACTGTACATTGTGAGATATACTGTAGTATTTACTATAGTAGTTGACTATACAATGTAATAGCCTGTAGCCATTACTATAGTATTTACTATAGTAAATACCCAAGCCCAGATAAAATGGGAGAGCTGCATCAGGAAGGACATCCGGCGTAAAAACCTGTGCCAAGCTTGTATGTGTGGATCGGACAGCTGTGGCGACTCTTTGCCGGGTGCAGCCGAAAAACCAACAACAACAACATTTAAGGTAATATTTACTATAATAATTTACAACATGCTGATGCAGTAGTATGTACCGTAGTAATTGAATATACGCTGTAATAAACTGTAGTATTTAATATAGTAATTTCCTACACACTCCGCCTTTTGCTCCGAGTTCCCTGGGATCGGCTCCAGGCTTCCCGCTACCCTTAACAGGATAAGTGGTATAAGGAATGATTGAGTGAGAGAGCTTAATAGTTGCAAGAGTCTTTTTTTTATTTTTTTTTTATCAAAAGCTTCTCCTTCTTTTTTTCCAACTATTCAGAGAGTCCCTTTTGTACTTCACATCCACATATTATCTTTTGTGATTAGGTCACAACTAAGACTTCCCTATTAAAACATATTGTAATGTGTAACATGTTATGCTAAATGATAGTGCATGGTAGAATGGTGCACTATCAATCCTGTTTCAGTCATACCTTCCTGGTGGTCCTTGCTGACTTTTGAAAATTTTGCTTAGCTCTCCTAGCCAGCATACAGTATGGGCAGTTCTATCTGAAAGTTTTCTTGCTCTTTCAGATTTTGCCTTGACTTAGACGGTTCACCCAAGATTTCACTCCTTAATTTCATGATTATTTTTAATTAATATGTTAGTTAAATGTTAGCACAAGGTTTGAATAGTAAAAGAGTTATTTATGTTCTGAAATTGCTATTTGAAATGACAAATATTGACCTGCCTTCAAGTCCTAATGACTCAATTATGGCCTAACTAGTTAAATAGGTTCTGAGATTTGACAACTGGAAAGGAGTCCAAAGTTTTTTAAGTACGACAATAAATATTTTTTTTTTGGTGCTTTTTTGAAGGTCATAAAATATAAATTAACTATGCATCATAAGTATAAAGTATTTACGCTGCCTGGCAGAAGTTTTTCGCTACTCTATCTTGCTAGATTGCCTTTACAGTAGCTTAGATAAAGGTGTTTAATGTGTTAGTCAATTCATATGTAAAAATAATAGCTCATGCTCCCAGAACCACTCTTTCACCATCTGAGTCCTATTAAGTAAGAATAAAAATGCAATGATGTGATAACCTGGTCATTCAGCACATTCAGGTCGTCAGCTGACTTAATTTTATTGCCACATAACTTAGCTGAGCCTAGACCTGACCAACTGAAGCAACTCCAGAATGACCATATCACCATGGTATTATGACACCATGGTATTATGATGGGTGCATTGCTTCATGTGGTTCTCTTCTTAACAGGATGCATAATTGCTTTGGAACAGTGTCAGTCTGGACTTTTCAGACCACATGACTTTTTCCATTGCTCCATAGTATAATCTTTATGCTCCTTAGCAAACTGAAACCTTTTTTTTTTTTTTTCAATTAACCTCACTAACAACTGTTTTTTATGGCCACACTGCAGTTTATTCACAATCCTGTGAGTTTCGTTGCATTGTGTGAGTGGAAATGCTCTTATTTTCATTATTAAACATAGCTGTCAGATTCTTTTTATGACCACATTTCTTCTGCAAAGTTCTTGGTACGCTATAAAACTGCCAGGTTTTAGTAATGGACCATTAACACAACTGCAGTATTTATTTATTTATTTATTTATTTATTTATTTAATTATTTTGGGGGCAGGGATTCTACTTTAAGCATTAAAGTTTGCAAACACATACTACAGTACTTTAAATAATTTGCTGCTGAGGTTGTGCTAATGAAATATTTAACTTGGGCAGGGGTGCCCAAACTTTTACCAAACTTTACCAGATACGCACCCTTTTAATAAGTTTGTGTGGGGTGACTGGTCTACAATTCTTTATGTATGTTGTTACTAAGTATTATTGTTACAGCTATTATGTAATTTTTTTTACAATCGAAAATCGATAAAGCATCCAACATGTATTACAATCGAAATACAGCATCCAACACTGGGAGCAGGGGTAGCACACTGGTTAGGTTATCAGTAGGTCAGACAACATCAGTAGGTTATCAGTAGGTCAGAAATAGTATTCAGACAACAACACCGCCAAGCTGCCACTGCTGGACCTTTGAGCAAGGGCTGTAATCCTCAACTGCTCATATTTGCAATGCGGTAAAATGTACGGTTCTCTGGATGTAAGTTACTGGCAGCACAGCTCTCATTTCATATCTGTGTTTTCAGATTTCATCCATTTAAAACTACATTTTCTTTAGCCACAGAGACATGAATTTCATGACATTTAGAGGAATATTGATTGCTCACAGTCAAGAGAGGGTTCAATGACATAAGCACCCAAGGGGATTTTGCGCCAGAGGCAAAGCTCAGATTGCCTCAGGCGTCAGCCATATGCAGTGCAGTCAGAGCAGCTACAGGTTAGGTCGGGCAGCAGTCGCAAACAACACTGTTTAACTAACCAGCACTGAAACATCTATACTTGTAGAAAAGAATTATAAACCTGTGAAGTTAAATTATTTTCTCACCAGTTTTTCTCTCTGTCTATAACCATTCTCACAGTCTTCATTGCTCTCACACAGGCACACAGTGCTAAGTGCTAGGGTGCTGTTAAGTACATCTATGTGTGAAATACATGGTAAACACATTAAACTAATGTGTGGGAAGCACTGCAGTACTGCAAAATTTTGGCTGCAAATCCTTCCAATGAGGTGTCACGCTCTTGTGACTTGTAGGTGTCTGGTATCCCACACAACACTACAAAAACAGTCCTAAAACATCTGATGAAACAGATTTAAATAAAATGAAACAGTGTAATTACTGAGTTCTGTAGTGTTTTCTAATTATTTCACAATAATTTGTCTGCTTGGACTAACAAATGTGGTAAAGGACTTAATGTGGAGGATTAATTTCTTATAACTGAATAGGTTTCCTTTACTAGAAAAGTTTAATTTTTGTTGAAGAGATTAGACTCTATTAGCTAGCTCCGTCTAATCTTTTATGAGTGCTTCTACAAAGCTGCAATATATCCTGGCCAGAGACCTTTAGTCCCAGAACAATTATTTAAAAAAAGAAATCCCACACCAACTGTGAATCTAACTTCAGTTAAAGTTCACATAACAAAAAAAATAATGAGTTCATGTTTTAAGGTCAGTTTAAGCTACGTATGACTTAAAATTACTTGCTTAAACCTAAATAACTAAATTGATTATAACATTATTAGTGGGGACTGGAACATCCCTTACTTGTTAAAAAGTGCAAATATGTATTTAATATTGCTGTAATAAATCATCATAATTTAAATAAAGTTGCAGAATGACCACTAAAATTACTACCCCACATTCTATTTATAGCCAAAAACTATGCAACACAATTCTATTAATACAATGTGATTGATTAATTCTTTATTGTCAGAAGGTGCCTACACTGATCAGCCATAACATTACAATGCAAAACATTATGCCCAATATTGTATAGGTTCCCCTTGTGCTGCCTGGATGGCTCTGGCCCCTCAGGGCAGGACTCCACAAGACCACTGGGGTGTGCTATGGTGTCTGGCACCACAGCACACCACTGCAGTGGATCCTTTGGGTGCTGTGGATGGTGGGATGGAGCCTCTGGGGTTTAGATTTGTTTGTCTGGTGCATTTCATGGGTGCTTGGTCAGGTAGGGATCTGGAGAATTTAGAGGCTGGGTTGACAGCCTGATTAGTGTTTATTTATAGTGTATTGAACAAATGTGTTAACTTAGAATTTTTGTCTTCTAACTAGGAAAAGCCAAAGAAAACACATTTCAAATTGTTACTACATAGAAATTCCTACGCCAAAAGTCAGGGAAGATTCCTCAGCCTTGAATTCAACACATGCGGTCATATCAAAATGGTCTCTTGGACCAGTAAATAAAATATGAGATTGAACTTTAACCTTTGAGCAGTGTTTGACACAATCAAACACAAGACTCTTGTCTATCCTCCCAAGTCTTGGAATCTGTGGCACAGCATGGCATGACATCTGCTCCATGCAGACTAACCACTGGTGCCACACAAGTCTCAGTACTTGGTTTTCTTCTGTTCTTTCTGAGTTAATTCTTCTAAACTACATCAAATGAATTACACAAGATACAGATAAATGACACAAATCCCTTGCTCAAAGATTGGGAACACACAACTTAGCTCAAAGGAGCACAAGAACCTCTTACAGAGAGGGAAGAGTGGTTCAGTATGTGGGATTCACAACCCTTTACAACAGGCTTTTAAAATGTACCTGTGGCAAGAGATTACAGTCACATAGTCATCAAATCACCATTTTAAAGGGGAGTTGTTTACCATTTATGGCAGTTTGGGGTCAGATTTAAAGATATTTGGTTGTGCACATGCAGAGCAATTAACAATTTATAGAATTTATAAATGCCTGTTGTAGACAGCTCTCCATACACAGTCAGCTACAAGACTCTTCTATCCATCCTCACAAGTCTTGGACCCTGTGGCACAACATAGGATGACATCTGCTCCATGCAGACTCTCCACTGGTGTCCCAGAAGGCTCAGTACTCATGTACACTCCTGTTTCCACTCAGATCTCTGCATATCTGGCAGACATCTTATCTTGGATGCCAGCTCATCAGATGAAACTTAATCCTAACAAAACTGAACTGCTGTTATGTCTAGGTGATTCATTTCCATGTCAGGATCTTATGATCACCATGGAAAATGTTAAGATTGCACATTCAGGCAATGCACGCAACGTTGATGTAACTGCGGACTGCATCTTTTTCTGCTCACATTGCTAACCTGTCACTCTCATGTTGATTTCGGTTTTGCAACTTCAGAATAATTAATCCATTTATATGGAAATAGACCTAGAAGATGTTTGTCCAGTCCCTTGTCATTTCAATACTGGACTTCTGTAACACACCTGGCAGGTCTGCCACTGTCTGCTATCCAATCTCAGCTACTGTTTTGCAATGCAGCTGCAGGACTTGTTTTCAATCTTCCTAAATTCTCCCATACCATCCTGTTACTCTTCTCCCTCCTTTGGCTTTTTGTAGCTGCCGCATCTGATTTAAAACTCTGATGCTTGCCTACAAGGCCAAAACAGGCCAGCACCCAACTACCTCAAAGCACTTATCACACCCTGCACTGCACCACACTCCCTCTGAGCCTCTAACATTGCTTGGCTGGTTACACCATGTCTTAGTGTACGTTTAATTAAAGCATTCACATTGTTTCACACTTTTTACTTGTAACTTTACTTTTACTTTAGAGTAATCAATGGTTTGGTATGTGGTATGTTTCATAACATTTCACAAAAAGCTCAACTTAGCAACAGATTCTCCCCTTTAAAGATAAATTGTTTATCATATATGGCAATGTGTGTGCTTTTTTTTATTAATTTTTTTTATGTGTCACCAGCATAGCAATTGACAATTTGTTGAATTTACACTGCCTGGTCAATCAATCAATTAATCAATCAATCAATAAATACAAGTATTAGAGGCAAATAGTTATTAGCCTTCTATTAGATAATTACTTCAGGGATTGATATCTTGATATTTTTTTATTCTGATTATTGTGATTAATGTTATTAATATGTTAAATGATGCAGTGAGTAGCTAAACAACATCAAGAAAAGAAAACAACTAAGGAAACTACTAAAGCTGGGTTGAGAACTGAAAAATGCAACTAGAATGATAGTGGTGAATCATTATCTTTAAGAAAGAAATATGGTCAGAAAACATCATGAATGTGAATGATGGGAGATCATTAAAATGCTTAGTAAAAATCAAATCATTAAAAAAAAGGGGAAAAAACAAGTAGAACTCACTGATATATCTACTCTTCATACGTACAATGTGAAGAGAACTTAAGGGATTGGGGCTAAACACCTGTATAGCCTTAAGAAACCCACTCATGACCACAGTGACACTAAAAAATTTTTTTTTATTTGCTAGGGGGCATAAAGAATGGAATGTGGAGCATTGGTCATGTCTCATGAATCCAGATTTACTCTGTTCCAGAAGGATGGGTGCATCAGGATAAGAAAAGAAACTGATGAAGTGATGTACCCCTCTAGTGCATAGTGCAACAAGGCATCCATCTAGTGCTTACTGTACAAGTCTGTGGTTTCTTCTGTTGATCAGGTTTAGGTTAAGCAACATTATCTGTCCAAACAAGAGTCTAGCTGACTACCAGAATATACTGAATAACCAGGTTTTCCATCAATGGATCTTTTTTCTTCCCTTATGGCACGGGCATGCTCCAAGATGACAATTCATCTGGGTCAAATTGTGAAAACGTGGTTGAGGTAGCATGAAATATAATTTTCACACATGGATTGACCACACATGGAGTCCAGACCTTAACCCCTTTGAGAATCTTTGGGATGTGGTGGAGAAGACTTTCCACAGCAGTCTGACTTTCCTGTCATCAATATCAGATCCTGGAGAGAAATTATTGTGACTATGAAGAAAAATAAATGTTGTGACATTGCACAAGCTTATCAAAATTATGCCAAGCCATAATCAAGGCAAAAGGCATTAGAGTGTGACATTTTTGCCTTTGCAGTGTGTAATTGTCTATTGTAGACAGCTCTGCATACACAGTACATACTTGTGTTTTTAAAATGATGCCATTAACCAGTAATCAATAGTTTTTAACCTTTTCACCAACTACCACTGTAGCACAAGAAGATTTTCTTAATTTTGTAGGTAGATGATGACTTTCTTTCTTTCTTTCAATTTTTGTTATTGTTGCTACTTAAGTTAAGAAGGTGATCAGGAGTAATAATTGCAGGTTTTGATTTGATTTATTGTTTGGTCTAATGGATAATGTATATTCTCATCCAATACGAAATGGCAAAGTTACATTATTATTCATACTGTATTGTGTCAAATACCCAAATGTAACTGTTTAGTTCAGTGCTATATACACTGATCAGCCACAACACCCCAGGTGAATTGAATAACATCTATTAGCAATCACATATCAGTAATCTGGTGACAGGAGCATGGCCACCCAAGGCTCATGATGGTCCTGACCTACAGCCCACAACACCCAAAGGATTCACCATTAGTGTGTCCCCAGGGCCAAACACAATAGCGCACTCCAGAGGTCTTGTGAAGCCATGCCCCAGCAGCACAAGAGCAACCTATCATGGTATCACAGGCTCATTTTCTTAAAATGAACTGAACCAAATGGTAGTTTGGCCGTGTCTTACTTATTTAAATCATGTGTCACTTTTGATCTTCACAATAAAGATTTGTAGCACCCTATTATTTCAATGGATAAATACCACTCCACAAAAACTGTATATAAGTACAGTATATACAGGTGAAACTTGAAAAATGAGAATATTGTGCAAAAGGTCATGTATTTCAATAAAGCACCTTAAAAGATGAAACTAATATATGAGATTGACTCATTACATGCAAAGCAAGATAGTTCAAGCCGTGATTTGTCATAATTGAGATGATTATCGCATACAGCTCATGAAAACCCCAAATCCACAATCTCAGAAAATTTGAATATTACATGCAATTAATAAAACAAGGATTGTACTTAGAACATATCGGCCCTCTGAAAAGTATAAGTATGCATATGTACTCAGTACTTGGTTTGGGCCCCTTTTGCAGCAATTACTGCCTCAATGGCATGGAAGCTATCAGCCTGTGGCACTGCTGAGGTGTTATGGAAGACCAGGATGCTTCAATAGCGGCTCTCAGCTCTTCTGCATTGTTCGGACTCATGTCCCTCATCTTTCTCTTGGCAATGCCCCATCAATTCTTTATGGGGTTCAGGTCAGGCGAGTTTGCTGGCCAATCAAGCGCAGTAATCTCATGGTCATTGAACCAGGTTTTGGTGCTTTTGGCAGTGTGGGCAGGTGCCAAGTCCTGCTGGAAATTGAAGTCGGCATCCCCATCCCCTTCTGCAGAAGGAAGCATGAAGTGCTCCAAAATCTCCTGGTAGACGGCTGTGTTGACCCTGGACTTAATGAATCAGAGTGGACCAACACCAGCAGATGACATGGCTCCCCAAATCAACACAGACTGTGGAAACTTCACACTGGACTTCAAGCATCTTGGAGTGTGTGCCTCCCCATTCTTCCTCTAGACTCTGGGTCCTTTGTTTCCAAATGAGATGCAAAAGTTGCTCTCATCAGAAAAGATGACTTTGGACCACTGATCAACAGACCAGTTCTTTTTATCTTTAGCCCAGGTACAGTAAGACGCTTCTGACGTTTGTTATTCAGGCATGCCTTGACAGGACGAATACAACATTTGAAGCCCATGTCCAGGATCCGTCTGTGTGTGGTGGCTCTTGATGCACTGACTCTAGCCTCAGTCCACTCCTTGTGAAAGTCCCCAACACTTTTGAATGGCCTTTTCCTGACAATCCTCTCCAGGCTGCGGTCATCCCTGCTGCTTCTGTACTTTTTTCTTCCACACTTTTCTCTTCCTCACTTTAAGATACAGCACTTTGGGAACATCCAACTTATTTTGCAATTACCTTTTGAGGCTTTCCCTCCTTATGGCGGGTGTCAATGATGGTTTTCTGCACAACTGTCAGGTCAGCAGTCTTTCCCATGATTGTGCCTCCTAGTGAACCAGACTGAGAGACCATTTAAAGGCTCAGAAACCCTTTGCAGGTGTTATGGCTTAATTAGCTGATTAGAGTGGGACACTTTGAGCCTAGAATATTGAACCTTTTCACAATATTCTAATGTTCTGAGATTGAAGATTTGGGGTTTTCATGAGCTGTAAGCCATAATCATCTCAATTATGACAAATCATGGCTTGAACTATCTTACTTTGCATATAATGAGTCTATCACATATATTAGTTTCACCTTTTAAGTTGCATTACTGAAATAAATGAACTTTTGCACGATATTCAAATTTTCCGAGTTTCACCTGTATATGTATTACATAAAACAATTAAATCAGCACCAATACTGTGATCTTTTAATTGATCCATTGTTTAAAATGAATGTGTGGTAGCACAAATATGACGTGTTTTAGCTCAGATAATGCGAGCAAAGACGTATCTACTGTACAGTGTGTGTGCGCGGGCTATTAGAGTATAAAAATCACATTAATTAATGTGAACCAGCGTGGCATGCAAAGCTGATCTGAGCAAAAAAATCAGTCTTAAACGATGTGGTTTGTAATGTGAACACAGCCATAGTTTACGGCTGTCTCACTTGTAAACATGGCAAGAGGTCAAAATCTGTAAATGCTACGGCTAAACTGTAGATGTTGGCACCTTTCCTTCTGTCTGCCACCCTCTGAGTCTCCCCTAACACACGCAATTCAACCCACAGCTAATCAAGCACCTAATAACTCACGTGTGTGCTAACAGAGAACACAGTAAAATGCTTTGGTACTGCAGGACTAGAATCAAGAACCTCCGTTTTTCCATTTCACTCAACAAATGGAAATCTGAATCCACATCTGTATTATAAATTTTTTTACTGCGCTTGCCAGGGATTGGTGGAAGTGACATGCATTATACAACCAATTCAACTTCGTCATCTGATAAATCTAACTGGAGATGCTTATTTGTCATAATATTTTTGGATGATGATGATGATGATGTGGTGTGGCGTTTGTGGTATGTTTCTACCTGTGATAGGAACTATTGTATGCACTGTAATCCATTCTTCACTATGACTGATCGTGACGGTATCACTGTCTTCGCTTTTAGATTTGCTCGCCGTTATCACTGGCACTGAGGTTGATGTAATATCTATGGAGAGAAGAAACAAGAAACAATGATGTAACTGCAGAGATTTAAACATTCACAAACACAAGGGAATTGAAAAAATTAACAAAAACAAGAATGTAATCATCCTCATTTGTGATTATTACACTTGCTGTTGTATTTCGAGTGCACTGTATTTCTTAACCACAGCTGATGTGTTATGGACGTAGCAGCAAAGTAGGCTTGAAAAAATTATTACAATTATTTATTTATTAATTAATTCATCTTCAATACCGCTTATCCTGATACAGCTCGCAGGGGCCTGGAACCTATCCCAGAAGACTTGGGGCACAAGCCAGGGTTCACCCTGGATAGGGTGCCAATCCATTGCAGGGCACACACACACACACACACACTACAGATAATTTGGGATCGCCAATTAACCTAATCTGCATGTCTTTGGTACTCCAGATACTCTGGTTTCCTCCCACAGTCCAGAGTACCACCTTGAATAAATTAGTCTCACGGTATTGGTCTTGATAGAGGGGGGTGTTTAGTATAGAGGGGGTTTCACTCTGTATAATCACCGAAACTATGACATGCTGTCACATGCTATATTTACACGTATTTATATGTATTATAATATACTAATATAATAATATATAATTATATAAAATAATTATATTATATAATAATATAGAATAATATACATGGTCTATTTATATGCATTATATGTTGATGATGCAGTTTGCACTAAAAACGTTATCAACCCCAGCTCTCTATTTTAGATATCATCAACCCATAAACCTTTTATACCACACAATGAAGAGCCTCAAGCAAGTACTCGATTACTGCCTTCACCATATCTTTAATGTCACTGCAAATCAATATAGGTTTTGTTAAGGGGTATGGAACCACACCGGCATCCTTACTGCTTGCTGTCGCGAAAGGCGCTCTTCCTAGATTTGGGGATTCCCCCACCCAATCTCCATCTCTTATCTTCATCCTTTGTATGGACACCACAATGGTAAAGATGCAAATCTCCCTTTTTTTTTTTGTGATGAACCACCATTAACAAGTTACATTCATTCAAATCCACTGTATTTATAAAATCCAGAAAAATCTGGACACATTTTTAAAAATTATTTTTTTTATGTATCCCTAATGACCACGGCAGAGGCGAGGCAAGGAAAATCTCGCCGCACCAACAGGAGGAAGAAATGTGAGAAACTTGATTCAGAGTGATTCCTTATGTGTGAGAGACTGGACAGTGTGATTTTAAATCTTTACTCCTCTATAATCGTACGGAATGACCATCATTAACGTCTCATTGTGCCAAAAAAAATTGGTAGTTTTGCATACAGGAACCCAACCATATTTTTAAACCATATTTTTCTCCCAATTTAGATTATTTGCCAAGGTGCAACCAACATGTAGTACCATCACCATTTGGGTAGAGTGAAGGCTACGAAAAGCTTCCTCCTGAGACCCATAAAGCCAGTCAACGGATAGTTTCGTCACAAATCAGTGTAACACAACTGAAGCGCTAAGAACCCTCTTTCGGAGCCATGAGCCCTCGGATGGCTCGCGGTTTGTTATTGTCACTATGGTTGATATCCCTCCTACCCAGAGAGCATGGCCAATTCTGAACTCCTGGGCAGAGATTTTTCTGTTGTGCCAATTGGCAGCACGAGGGAGTCTTTCTGAGTGAGCAAATTCATTACCATAGCATGATACCAGTATAATAGTGCATATAATCATCAGTTTCCACCAGGCACTTACCCAGACACTGTGGACAGCACTGTCCCTTACGCAGCACTGGCACTTTGCATTTGGCAGCTGGACATCGCTGGGAGAAACACTGAATGGTCCCATTGTTGCAAATGCAACTAGTGCAGGCATTCGGTTTCCATGAATCGCCAGCCAAAAGTACGTCTCCATCACTGGAGATACAGTATTCTCGTTGGCTGCTATTGACAGGAAGGAGGGAGCTGAGTGTGTCCTCTGCAAGACAACAAGAGTGAACAAGGGTAAACACAAGTTCTTCATTCCCATTATCCCATGTAGGGCTTCATTGCAATGAGCTCATTTACTAAACTTCAGTCATCACTCTCTTGGGGGTTGCACTGCAAGCTACAGCATGCATTGTGATGTACTGTATAGTGGCGGCTCAAATTTGACCGACAATCATAGCTTGATACTGGACAATCTGCATTTCGATGCATTTCGCTTTACACGGCTGGGGGTGTGGTAATCATTTTAAGAGGAAAAATAAACAATGGTTCTCAGGCAGTCATGCAAGTCTGATAATGCGGTTGGAGTCTCATACCAAAGCATGTTCAGGTGGAGTATCTACTATAAAGGAGATCACAATGTGGGAAACTAACAAAACCACCCATCACATTCTTTCCCCAAAGGTGGCCATGTAAAGGCATCCAGTTTGGGCCAGTTGATTTATTGGTCTAGGGTACATAGTAAAGAATCCCTGTAGAGAGCTGTAGGCTTTCAATCATCAAACTGCTTGCCTGCACAAATATGCTAATAAAATTCTCTCTTTCTGAGCCCTGCTGTACATCATATGAACTTGAACCACTCTCATTTGCTGCATAAATGTGCAACTGGGGAAAAATGGAAGTTCCAATGGAAATGAGGGTACCATCTGTTTAGAATCAGTGTTCTTTCATCTTATCTGAAGTCTATACCTGCATTTAAGGTGACTTAGAAAAGAAAAGAAAAAAACAGACTTAGAATTGCTTCCAGAATGGAAAGATACCTTGGCAGATGTGGCAGCAGGTTCCTTTGGTCTTGGTTGGTGTCTTACAGAGGACAGGGGGGCATACTTCAGTGTCACACAGCACTCGGCCCTGCCTGCATGTACAGCGGGTGCATTCGTCCAGGTCCCAAGTATCACCTTCCACATACAGCTGGTCTCCAGGAGCTTGGCAAACCACCATGTCCATTCCCCCAGGTCGAACACCACTGCCTAACTCCTCTGAATCAAACCCAGAGAATTTAGCATTGTTAGTTAAAAGTCGTTTTTTTATTATGTTGTGCTTAAAAACAAGTACATTAAAGTTCCAATCTTAAAGATCTATCTAATTATTGCAAAAAACAGATTTTTATTCTTTTAAATTCATTTTAGTGTCTTGGCATTCTTTGCTTTTTCCAGCCTGAACATTGCTTTGCCAGGTATTTTTGAAGCTTTCTCCAGACACGTACAGTACTTACTCATACAGAGACAGGAACAGTCTCCACCGTTTAGCATGATGTGCTAAAATGTCGCATGCTGGTAATAAAATAAAGTGGGTTAGGTAGCTTTTCGGCAATGTTGGCGAGAAAGGTGAATGAATTTGTAGTTTGCTTCATATGGGTGGGGTTCATTCCAACACTTTTTTGTTGAGTTATTTTCCAATGATGGCTGGCATAGTTTCATAGGTGTGGCGTGTTTGCTTTGTGATTCACTACTTTACCCACTGGAGAAAAAAAGTAAGGCAATGGCGAATTAGGTATGAAACAGTTGTGAACACATCTGGGAAGAAAGTAAAGCTAAAAGGAGCTGCCTGGTTTAAAAATCGACTCGCCTACCAAGAGAAGTTACACACCATCATTAGCAGTAATGATTTTAACAAGCTCTTTGCTCTCCACAGCCTTATGTCCAGTTAAGGTGGAATGTCTCTTATCTGGATGTCATGTGAAATGTCAAACAACAGATGGTACATGCCATGATTACTAAATACGTTACTGTCACTTAACATGACACACAACATCACTTGAAACATGAGTTTTATATCTTCTATTGAAATACATGCTCAGAAGACACATCATAAATGTTCTTATTGTTCTCTCGTCTGCACCAGTTAACGTGCTGCCACAGCGGATCATCCTATCCGCACGTTTGACTTGGCACAGGATTTAAACTGGATGCCCTTTCTGACGCAACCCTCACATTTTAATCCGGGTCTGGAACCGGCACTAAGCATGCCTTGCATCCACTGGCTGGGTTTGGTTGTTGGCTCTGAACCTACTCAACAGGAGAGAAGAGTACTACTGAGCCATCAACGACCCTGGATGACATACCAATGAATTTGACTTGAAATGGATCATAAAGTTTTACACAAACTTTAGAAAGTCTGTGTCAGAAATTCCTAAATTTATGTAAATATTTCTTCAATTTTACTTTTCACTCAAGTTATTGCTGGTCATATAATATGTGATGAAAACTTTAGTGTTAAATTGAAAATGAATTCCAAACCGGTGGTAAGATTATTAGACCAGTCAAAACGTTAAATCTATCTTGGTTTTAACCTGGCAGTGGATCCTAGGGCAGTGGTGGCTCAGTCGGTTAAGGGTTACTGGGTTACTGATCGGAAGGTCGGGGGTTCGAACCCCAGCATCGCCAAGTTGCCACTGTTGAGCCCTTGAG
>JAQMYL010000002.1:9044819-9056342 GCA_030014365.1 Clarias pachynema | reverse complement strand
ACTCTTAAATGCTATGCTCCATATTGTGTAGCTTGCATTCTATTCCTGAGCATTCTTAAGGTGTTAACATAAATGTAACATTGGTTGTCACTGTTTAATTTCCATTTCATCAGTGCAGTTAGTGTGTATGACCTTTATGCCACTTCTACCTACTTCACAAAATGCCTAGTGTTCTTCTATTTTTAATTTCTCCATGCAGTTAAACTGCATACACCATTTGTCTCATGTATTTTGGTTATTTAGTTGACTAGTTGCTGGTTAACGTGCATTACTGGATGTTTAATCTGTGCACGAATTGAGTTTCAACTCAATGAGCAGAATTGGTCACTTATGGTGGGTAAAGCTTAATAGTTTACTCAGTCTTATGTGGCTGTAGTGACATACAGTACTGGCAATGTGCCTGTATTCATTTATATATTTGACATTCTCTAATAAAAAAAAAAAAAAGAGATTGAAATTAAGAAAAAGTTCCCATTAAAGCTATGAAACTTTAACAAAAGGTTAACTGTGAGACATGCCAGCTATGGATAGTGTTGTTAGTATATCACACTCAATGATGACCACATTCTACTGTAACATCCGCAAATTGATAAATCGTGATTTATTGGTCCGTAAGTGGCTAAAGAGTCCTATACTTGAGTGAAATGTGTGCAGGCATCTTGGACATGACATTATTGTAGTTTCTATGAGTCAACCTGGGACTTGTGATAACATTTCTCGTAAACGAAGGCGTAAAACCGATTGACATTTACAGAAGACTTTAAGCCCAGGACAGTGATGAGAGTCTTAGCGGCAGTATAACATTTAAATGGTGTAAAAGTCTTAAAAAAGGTCATATATCTATGAATGATGATCCCGGCCGAGATGGCTTGGAGCCCACTGCAGTTTTTCTTGTGAACATTCAGTGAGTGAAATGGCTGATTCTTGAAAATCAATGTACAGTATAACTTGTGGAAGAGACGCATCTGTCTGTGGGAACGATACTTATAATCATTTGCAAACACCACTTGCACATTATAGGAACACATCTGGAATTTACTGCCACATTACCCGTACAGTCCTGACCTCGCTCCAAGCAAGTTCCACAAGTTTCTTCAATTAAAGCAGTTCCTTCAAGGCCAATTGTTTCAGACATGAAGCAGACAGTCTGATCAAATGTACTGAGAAAAGTTTCTACCCTGATGTTATCCAAGCATTAGTGAAATGCAGGAATAAGAGAAGAGGGGATTTTATAGAGAAATAAAGGGAGTTTTTCCTCTCATGAATACATGACACATCTCATAAATGTATATCCTGTTATTCTGCACAATCGAAAATCCTTGTTTGAATTGAAAACCTCTCAAACTTGTCTTATTGCACATCGTTGTCTTTCAAGTCTTTTTGCCTATGCACTAACGTACCAGTTTTGTTCAGGTGTTGAATAAATGAATGGCACTCTGCAATTCAAAGCTTTCGCTTCCCATTTATTAAGGTGCATGTTGAATTTCTTCAGGTTGTCTTCGTGTCACTTCTTCTGACCCCCATATGACCGTTTATTTTCTTTTAGTCCAGCACAGAACATTATTTTGGGAAGCTGAAAATATGGCATGCCATTCTGAGTTGGAACTTTTTCAGACTGTTAGGCAATCTTGCTGGTGCTGGTACTTCGATGTCAGGGATCTTATCTTGTCATTTGTTACTGAGTTTGTTTCCTAAGCAGGTCTTATGGTAGGTATTGAGCTTCTTAACGTGATAACTATGTACAGTACTGTCTATGCACATACTAAAGAATTGGAAGCACTACTGCCTTGTAAAACTTTCAACCTATTCTGAAGTTTTATACTGTACCTCTCCTTGGTGATATTCTGTAAAAATGTCCTTTTTAGATAAATAAATCATCCAGCAATATTAAATCATTGACTATTGATCTTTAGTTTGGTTTATTACAGTATATGGCTTATCAGGGTCAGGTTTGTATAACACTTCAGAATTCATGGACTGATAATGAGGACTGATAATGAGGCCAACTTTAGAGCAGGCAGCTGAAAATGTATGAACACTACTTTGCATGTCAGATTCAGATCTCACATTGAGGGCAGAGTAATCACAAACAAGAAGTCATCCCCATCACTGAAGCCACCAGTAACTGTAAAAAAAAAAATGCTGAACAATGTCCATGCTAAAACACAACCCTGTATAACTTGATTTGTAATATTTAAAGGATGACATGCTTTGCCTTTGTCCATAATATGAGCTTGCAAATCACCATGAAACTGCGCATAGATATCAATTTTGGTGGACATCCATACATAGGCAGAATCTTCTGTAGTCTGTCACTGCAAGTTTTGGTTAGATTGACATGTGGAAAACTTTGTTTCTGATATTTTATTTGCACCTGCCTTGCAGCAAAATTCATGATGACGCTCCACTCTGGCTCTCAGTGAGTAGGCACATAGGCGTTAGAAGAAGATTCACAAGATGCTTCTTATCAGGATGTTCTGTGATGCAGTTCAGGAACAGTTTGACCAAAGTCTTGCCAGCAATGAAAAGTAATAAAATACCTCAGTTGTTATCGCAAACTTACCCTTATGCTTCTAGATGCAAAATAAAGATATCTTTGAATTCCAAAAGGATGGTCACTTGGTGCAACATGAGTTCAAATAACAGATGTAGTTTTGTTTAAGAGTTGTGCCACTTACCTTATAGATTTCATAAGGGATTGGGTTCAATCCCAGGGCTTTGCTGCATATAAATGGCTTTCTGTGTTTCAATCAGAATAGGTACATCATGTAGAGCCTTACTGATGGCAACTGGGAGAAAACAATTTATTGCTTCTTCATTTATGGTTGAAGGATGGTTCATGACACTATCAAAGTGTTTGGCCCAGCTGTTTAATATCAGCTCTTTAACAGCTAGGACAAACAAGCGGGGAAGATCCAGATGATGTTGGGCCATAAACTTCTTTTAAAGCATTATAGAAATGTTTTATGTCATGTCTGTCGGCACAGTTTTGATTCTCGTCAGCTTTGTTACTCAGCCAGACGTCTTTGATCTGCAGAGTTTCTTTTGCACTCTTCTACAAATATTGTGAAACACATTCATTTAGGTATAGTATGTAGGTATGATGCAGTGAGTGCATGTATTTGCTCAAGCAGATAATCTGTCTTTTTTAAAATTTCAACACAATCAAATCAAATACGGAAATGTGCTTTCTTTTGGTTGGCAAAAGTACATAACATACAATATTTAAAATAAGTTAAGTTCAGTTCAGCCTTTATTCGTCACATGTACATTACTGCACAATGAAACTCTTTATTCTTCGCATATCCCAGCTTCTTGTTAGTAGACTGGGGACAGAGCACAGAGTCAGCCATTATACAGCTCCCCTGAAGCAGACAGGGTTAAGGGCCTTGCTCAAGGGCCCAACAGCAGCAACCAGGCGGAGCGGGGGCTCCAACTGCCGACCTTCTGATCGGTAACTCAGAACCTCAGCACACTGAGCCACCACCACTCCTTCAATCCTGGAGATACTGCAATACCAGATTGAAGCTTGCAGTGAATGGAGCAAGCCCCTGTTCCAACTCCCTTATACTGTTTAATATAAGGTTGTCGTAACTGTTAAGAACAAATACTACATTGTAAACTGTATCATAAAAAACATCTTGTATATTTTAACCATCTAAAATAATTTAGAATAAGGAATTTAAATGATTTTTCTATTGCATTCATAAAGTTAAGTCTGTTGCTACTGTCTTTTAGTTTATAGACTGTGATCTTCATTTATATCTTTCAGTCTGATAGGCATTAGAATCTCTGGGGTTGAATTTTGATGGACATTGTAGTGGCAGTCGAGCATTCAATGTCACACATGGATTTTTTGTAACTTCTGCACCGTGTCTGTCACTTTTAGTGGTGATAATGTAATCAATCAAGTGCCAGTGCTTTGACTGAGGACTGAGGTTACCATTAGGGAGATAGAAAACCAGAATTGAATCGCACACAGTTTGGAAAAAGCTGAATGTGATTGGTGTTACACTGACCCACTCCATTTTCTCACCTCATCTGGGATTTTCATAATAGGTGCCTAGTCACTGACAATAATAAGGTGTTTCTCACCATTCCATAAGGGAAATTATATGCATACTGTATTTCTCTAACATGTATGCCTTTAGGAGGACTAGCTAATTTGCTAACAAGAACAGTCTTAATTGCAAAACCCACACTAGACTCTGGGTGAATTTTCAAGTGCCCGATCACTTACAGAAAGTGTAATCAGAACCATTTACATGTAATTGTCCTTCCCCTGTGAGATGAGTCTCACTAAGAGCTACAAAATCCATGTTGTAATGGGCAGGCCCTTTGTGCATATTGTTCTTTGAGGTCTGTTTGCATCACCTCTGTCCATTAGCATGTGCATGTTCCATGCACTGTTTTTAAGAGAGATGTAAATTGTCTTTGAAATTTAGCTGCAATTTGTAAGGTTCCCTGCAGACAAGGTAAGCTGGATAAGGCTTGGGTAGCAGGAGATGTATAAGGAACCATTTCTAGCCTTTTCTTTTTGCTATGGTGGTAAGCAGTGCAATCCTAAAGAGGGTGCTTACACACTCAGGTGATTGCTGAATCACAAGGTTGCTCCATTTCAGTGAAATATGACCTTATAACTTGAGCTGTCTGTTTGAACCTCCATGGCTATGGCTTCCACTGTACCCACACCTGCTACTTTGTTACTCGTTCATCACCACAGGGCTTTGTATATAAAAAAAAAGTGAGAATATAATAGGATGATCTTGTGATTCACTTTTCCAAGTGTGACTTTGAGCTTCAACAATGAACAACTGCAGATATTTAAGTGTTAGGGAATTTTCACATTCAGGCCTTGGGATCATTTCCGAGAAAACTTGAGCCCAAAGTCTGGCTTATTTTCTATAAGCGGTCTTGAAAATTATGCAGAGTACTCAGGCATGGATCGAATCAGATATGGAAGCCCATTTTACCTCGCTCTTTAGATGTGATGCCATCAGTGCTGTCTATCTCCTCTGAAAAATCAATGTCAGGATGATGTCAGACAATAAGGTCTGGGGTGCAGTTCATTTTCCAAATTTTTTGAAAGGTGTTTATTTGAGGTCAGGCCTTTTTACAGGCCACTTCCACAACAACCCTAGCACAACATGTCTTAGAGCTTGCTTGAAGTATGGAGCTTGCTTTGTGATGAGGAACATTGTCATGCTAGAACTGGTTTGCGCACCTAAATTTGGAGAAAAATATCACATACAGTATGGATGTGATAGTCATGAGTACAAACCTTTGGCTGGATAAGGTACAGTAGGCTATAGTGAACATAAAGAAACATTGTAAGAGCATACTTGACTGGAATAGTGGTAAATGGTCTAAATATGGATGACCTAGGAATAAGGGATTTTGTTTTGGATAATGGTCTTACTGGGATATGATACAAATGCATAGTGCAAATATTAAAATCATAAAAGCTTGGGCACCATGGTGACCTTCTTCCCCTTGCACAGAACGATCCAAAACAAATGACCCTGGCATGTCCAATGTGGGAGCATTCATAGCAGCAGGAATCCAGAAAACAACAGACAAATATAACAGACCTGATCTTAACAATATAGTGTGTAATATCTGGCAGAATTTTAACATAAATTCCAAGCAATCTAGCAGAGTTCAAACAGAAATGTCAGCAAGAATGTGCAGGCGTGTGAGCTGAAGTAGGGCGAATACATAACTAATAAGATCCAAAGGCTGTTCAGAGGATACACGGTTGGAGGCAGTTCTAAAGGCATAGTGTGGGCATACTGTACAAGTTATGTAAAGACTAAAACACTTCAGGATATGCCGTTGTTGGAAAATAATCAATGACAAAGTGGTGTCATGAAGTCTAGTATTGAACTAGAATTACTGTTCTACTTCCACAAAACAAACAAACAAACCAAAAAAAAAAAAAAAACGTTCCAATAACAGCTCATGCTGAAGTGTTTGTTTTCTTCTTATACAGCAGCAATTTGGCAGTTATTATAATTTCCTTTGACCTATTATAGTTCATACATGTAGCCCCGTAAATTATTTGTATACAACACTTTCACTCTTTCTTTGTTAGGCCAAATAGAAAAAAAGCTATGTGTTTTATAGGAAGGGCTGGGTGGTGCAGCTGTAACATGCTTGACCTATCATCCAGAAATCATGAGTTCGAATACCGGTTGATGCTGTAGCCTCACACCAATCAGCTCTCTCACGGCCCTAGAGAGAGCTGATTGGTGTGTGAACGGTGCGTGAGTTAGCAGTTTGAAAAGATGCAGTTGGTGCTGTTATGTGGTTCAGAGGAAGCATGTGATATTCTTCACTCTCCCTGGTTGGTAGTTGTACTTTAGCCTTGATGTCGGACACTATATGAAGTCTAAATTCATAAATTCATAAAAAATGTTTATTGTTGGATTTAGATTATTCACTAGGACATTGCTGTGGTATTAATGAGAACATTTACAAGGGAGATACAAACTTCATTTCATTTTGTTTTTTGGTTTATATTTGTAACATTTTTAAATAATGAATAATTTGTGAAACTAAATCTTGTTTTGCGAAAATAATTAATACTTTCTTATTATTCAATTTGGGCATGCAGATTTGGCACTCAACTGCATGTTAGCTTGAAAGCGAGTTATTATTCTAAGGTGAACAAGCTGATGGTAACTTGTTGGTCTGTGAGCTTAATGTGCAAACAGAGTCACTAGGAAACAAACAGACAAACGGAAATAACCCAGTCTGTGCTTATTCTGCGCGCAGCACGTTAAACGCGCACTGCAAATCCCTTTTGTCCATGCAGGGAGAATTATGGACTCAGGAATGCTTAAGCTCAGATGCATGACAGCAAGCGGTTTATAAAAATAGCCTGGATCACTCAGCACATGCATGCCAAAGGCACAAAATGTGTGTGCGCTTGTTGTGTTTCCGACCTCTTCTTTAGAATACAAAAATATATGCTGCACTCAATCGTGATGTTTTTTCTTTTTTTTTTTGACAGGATCAACCAACTTGCCTTCTCTGTGGACATCTTCCTGGGAAGGCCTGCTGTGTATTAAAGCATAATAGTTCATGGGTCAAAATTAATGCACACACACATCGAGTTGTTCATAGCCATTTGAAGATGCATGTGCAATAAAAATGTGTACAAGCTATATTTTAGAAATACAGTATATACACCAAATTTACATCATCATGACAGTGATTAAAGAGTGCTGTTTGACAAGCCATTTACTGCATGACATCTTGGACACTTTCTGAAAGCGCCCCCGGGACATTTTGATTTTCTTGATGGATTAACATGGTTGCAGGATGCCTATAAAAATTCTTAAATTAGTGATGTGTCATGCCTGTGGATACAAACCAATACAAATCCCTGTGCATGCTGCCAGAACAGACAGGACACTCCTGAGAGAAGAACAATTGCTATTAGAACTTGTTTCCTTTTACAGAAGACGAATCCCTATGATACCAAAAATGCGAGAGGCGTTCAAGTCATACCGGGATTTAGATTGAAATTTCTTGTGAATGAAGGGGTAAAACTGATTGTCATTTATAGAAGACTTCAAGCACAATATGGTGATGAGACAGTACGTGAATGACGATCCCGGACGAGGTGGCCCACTGCAGTCATTCCCATTAACATGTTTTAGACATGAAGCAAGTAGTCCGATCATGGCTTTGGTGTCCTGAGAAAACTTTGATGATCTTGATGGTATCCAAGCAATAGTGAAAAATTGAGATAACTGAATTAGTGTGATTGAGATAACATTAGTGAATTAGTGTAGCAGGGGATTATATAGAGAAATAAAGGAAGTTTTTGCTCTTATAACTCACTCCCTCATCATCTATACCACTTTATCCTGTACATAGATTTATGACACGAGACGGGGTACACCCTGGATGGGGTGCCAATCCATCAGAGGACACACATACACAATCTACAGACAATTTGGGAATGCGAATTAGTCTAATCTGCATGTCTTTGGACTGTGGGAGGAAACCGGAGCACCTGGAGAAAACCCACCAAGCATGGGGAGAACATGCAAACTCCATGCACACAGACCCAAGGTGGGAATCGGACACCGACCCTGGAGGTGCAGGGAAACAGTGCTAACCACTGAGCCACTGTGCCACCTACTGTACTCTCATAACTGTCTTTTGTTCTTCTGCACAGTTTAAAGTCCTGGTTTGACCTGAGTGCTCTTTGTATATAACAAAATATTAACCTCTCACCGAAGCTCAGAAGAACTATTCAGTATATCATACTGTATGTTACAAATATAATGTGACTTATTAATTTAGATATTTTCTTTATGCATCTTGTTAAATATAAAATACTGTAGGCTTAAACTGCTCTACTCTGTGCTGTTAACACTTTTTCTTGTGTTCAGGCATTGTCACAAAGCAGCTTTACAGAAATAAAAACATAGTACGAGGTCAGTCAGGAAAGTATAGCCATATAATGACTGGATTACATGTAATAAACTCCAAATGACACTTCTAGTTCTCGCCTCTACTTCAGTCGCCGATCTTTGTTGATTGCCGCCTGCACGCGTTCAACATTCTCAGGTGTTCTGCTTGTTCCAGATCTTCATCTTCCAAAACGTCGATCACTTTCAACTTTTCACCGGATTCTCACCCGTCTGTGATGCGTTTCTGCCATACTTTTATTTGCACTGCAATCATTGCATCATCGCTGAAAACCTCCTGAATCAACCCAATAGTTTCCACAGAGCATCGTTACTATACTCACTCTGTCATTTTGAATGTGACAGCCGCACAAGTACATAAGCTCACTCAACAGTGTCTAATACCCCACTGACTAGTACACTAAAGTCATCATTGTTCACATGTGCGCATTCCAGTCTGCTCTCCTTGGCTGCCAGGTGACATCAATATTACGCAAACCACTCTCTTGATATTAACAATGACTGGAATTATTTCCTTGTACTGTATATACTGTAGAAACAAAAAAGACAATGTATAGAACTATAAATTTATAGCTTCATAAATTTGTCCCTAAGAAGCAACAAAAGGCATCAGTGGCAAAGAAAAACTTTGAGACTACATGAGGAAGCAACATATTTATGTGGGTATAGTATGTATATATGTTGGACGTATGTGTATGTATAAATGTGTGTGTGTGTGTGTGTGTGTGTGTGTGTGCATGTGTGCATATGTGTATGTATGTATTTGTGTATATTGATGTATGTATGTGTATGTATGCACATGTGTGTATGTATGTATATGTATATATGTATGGGTATATATATATATACAGTATATATGTATTTGTATATGTATATTTATATACATATGTGTGTATATGTGTATGTGTAGGTGTATGTATGTATGTGTATGTATATATGTATATAGGTATGTGTGTGTATGTATGTATACTATGTGTGGCATAAATTGACTGTAATTTTCAAGTAGTCAAAACGGGTAGGATTAAATAAGTTTTTACTTCTTCCTACTCCTTTTCGAACATTTCATCTGCTTGTTTATTTTATTATTATTTTATTTTGTGATATTGTTTCATGTTTGAAATAAAGTATTAAAAAAAAAAAAAAAAAAAAAAACATTTATAGGAACCAGACTCTAAAAGACTGTGCTAATTTACGGTCAGTTGTGCAACTGCTTAACAATTTGTCTCTAAATGCTTAATGACTTCTTCAGACTTTGCATCTGAACACATAAAATAGAGTTAATTGAAGTTTTCATTGACTTTATGTAGTTTTCGACATTGATGCTGTTCTAGTCAGATGTTATCAGACTTGAAAAATGGATGGGCTGGACTCAGAGAGAATGCACACTATAAATTCTCCCTCTGTCAATCTCACACACCCACACTCAATTTCAAGCAAGTGAGAATTATCCCTTTCATCATGAATGTAAAGCTTGTATATACGAAGCTGAGTCTGTGTGTGTGCGTGTGTGTGTGTGCATGTCTGAGTGTGCGTGTGTGCGTATGTGTGAGTGTGAGTGTGTGTGTGTGTGTGCTTCAGAAACATATTAAAGCAATCTGGCCAGTTTTCACAGCAAACAGCATAAAGGGAAGAGTAACTTGAACAAAAAGAATGCATTAATAACAACACTTTTATCAGTTTTTTCTGGTATAAACAAACAAAACGAAACCAACAAACCAAAATTTTTTGCATTTAACAAACATATTATTATTATTATTATTGTTGTTGTTGTTGTTTTTGTTGTGAGGGGCATTCAAGTCAAAACAGTACTTATAAATGAAAGTATAAAACCAATTATCATTTACTGACTTCAAGCACACTATGGTGAAGAGACTGTTAGCCAACATTAGAATGGTGTAAACATTTAAAAGAATGCCATAGGTCCATGGCTGATGACTGGCTTGGAGCCTACTGCACTTGTTCCTGTGAATGTTCAGTGAGTGGAACATCTTATGCTTAGAAATCCACAGATAACATGTTGCCAACTTGCACAAGACAGTATGTATATGTGTGACAACAGTCTGTGGGAACTGTACACACATCATTCACAAACACATTACATGAACTCGGCTGAGAGTTATTGCCACATCCTCCATATAGTCCTGACCTTGCTTCAAGCCATTTCCATGTGTTTGGGACATTAAAGGAGGCCAGCGTTTCAGACATGAAGCATGCAGTCCGATCTGGCTCTGAGAAAACATTCTACATTAATGGTTTCCAAGCAGTAGTGAAATGTTGGGGTAAGTGCGTTAGTAGAGCAGGGGATTATATAGAGAAATAGAGGGAGTACAGTATTTAATCCGATAACTGTCTTCTGTTATTCTGCATAATCAGAAGTCCTAGTTCGACTTGAACACCTATTGTATTATTATTATTATTATTATTATTATTATTTTTGTTGATAAGGATAATTCAATTTACATTTTAATGTCTAATAGCTAAAATAAATAAATACATATTGTATTATTGAGATAAGCAAAACCAGTGTACTTCTTTTTGTTTTCCCATTTCAACATTAAAGAACTTTCTGATACAATTAAAGCTATATTTAAAATATTCCCCTTTGTTCCATATTTCTATTGATATTGTCATGTACTGTACAGTATGCCATATGCCTATAAATTAAATTCATCAAATACACATGAAAAAAAGTATAGCAGCAGTGTTTCAGTTTTAGTTTTACTTTTAATTTTTATTAGTGATAATGAACCTGATTAAACGTTAAAAAGAAAGGAGTAAATTATTAGTGCAGAATCTGGGGTTAACAACATAATCTAACAAAATTAGGTCTAATTATTTTGCTCTTGGATTTTAGAATTTGTTTAAATTTGATTTGATTTCATATCAGCCTCAAGGCCTCTCTATGATTAATTGATGCTGAAGGTAAAACAGATTTTTAATCAACTGATTGCATTGTCTACTAGATAATGACAACATCTTTTAGTATAATGATCTTTTTATGTGTGTGTGTGTGTGTGTGTGTGTGTGTGTGTGTGTGTGTGTGTGTGTGTGTGCGAGAGGTATTAAATGTCCTCAT
>JAQMYL010000002.1:9018219-9034320 GCA_030014365.1 Clarias pachynema | reverse complement strand
AAGGTTGGTCCAGACCAACCTTACGAACGTGTGACTTAGCTAAGAGATACTTAGCGTAAGAACGTTTCGGGAAATGCCCCATAACGTTAAGAGAGAGGTTAGGGTACAACTTAAGAACTACTTAGCGATAAGAAGCTTTCGAGAAACCGGGTCCAAGGCATTTTTTAAAGCCAAATTATTTTTGTCTAAAATTATTCATTCATAATTTTAGACAAATATCGTACTATAGTCAATGAAACGAACATTCATACTAACCTCATTTGATCAGTAGATCATAGGTTTTGATTGGGAATTTTAATCTGCATAATTTAAATAGCACTAAAGTTACTGCCTATTTGAAGAATTTTCTGCAACCCTTTTTAATAAATGAACACTAAACATCACCCCCATTTCAACTATTGCTATAGTGCCGTGAAAAAGGCTTTGATTGATTTAAATTTTTTTTTGCACATTTGTCATACTTAAATGATTCAGATCCAAAATCTAATTTTAATATTACAGAATAGGGCCAGGTAGGCTTGAACAGCTTTTTTCACTTAATAAGTGATATATTTTTTTTAAAACCTGTATTTTGTATTTATTCAGGTTATCTTTGTGTAATACTAACATTGTTTTGATGATCTTAATGACTTAAATGTGACAACTATGCAAAATAAAATCAGGAAGGGGGCAATAGTTTTTCACAGCACTGTATTTACTAAGTACTAAGCAAATGACTGCATGCCTAACTGCCTGAACTGACTAATCAGAGGTGGAAGGTAACTAAGTAAATGTACCTTGTTACTGTACTTAAGTACATGTTTCATGTATCTCTACTAGAGTAATTTTATCAACATATTTACTTTTTACTTTTACTTCACTACATCGTACAGCAAATACTTGTACTTTTACTTCACTACATTTCTGCATGGCATTGAATTAGGTAGTCACAGTGATGTGTAGTATTGGAAGCACAAATTTTGCCACCTGCTGACAATTAGAATTGTGTTTCCCTTGTGACATGCTTAATAACGTTACAGGTGTGTAATCAGAAGTGATTAAAACAGAACTTTCACAGTCAGGAAGCATAGAGAGAGAGGGAGAGAGAGAGTTTTACTAGGAAAAATCCTGCAGTGAGCTAATACAAGCTCAGTACTTTGATATTTAAGTATTGTACTTTTACTCAAGTACAGGGTGTGTGGTCTCTGCCTCCCCACTGGTTGCAATGGATCCTCATCCTAGACCAGGTACTCCAAATTTTAGTCTGAAATCTATCCTGGATGGGATGCCATTCCATTGCAGAGCACAATGCACATACATTCACACACATTTAAATCTAGGGGCAATTTTTCTCAGACAGTTCACCTGGTGTTAGCAAGTCATTGGAAGTACATGAAAAAATAGCCATTAGCTAATCCAAACAAAGAAAGTTCAAAAGAGTAAAAGACTCAATACATGGTACAGACACTAGATAGATGATGCTCGACAGACAGTTATTTTTATCCCTGAAAAATTGATGTGAAATCTATTAGCATAATCTAATCATATATCACTTTGAAGAAATCTCTCCTGTCTGGAGAAAAAAAGTCTTTTGTCACTAAGCTCTGTGTAACATGACAGAGCACTGATATGGAATTAAAAAGACATCTTTTTGAACATCTAATCTGTGTTTTTTCTCTGTGACTGCAGGGCTTCGACAGCCCCTTTAAAGCATCTTATCTGCCTGCAGACTAAGCATTAGACCCTCATAACCTTGAAGTATGGGACTAGCAATGATCTGCGCTCACCTCTGGATCTGGCACACTAAATCCACCTTCACGTCCGACTTTCCTTCATGCTTCCTTGCACGTTTCAAACCATCCACTAATCATTCAGGTCATTCACGTGTCATTCAAGCCCAAGATTTTCAATCAGCTAGAGCTAAATAGTACTGCAGAAAGCTGAAAGCTGTTATGGAAACATTTACACTGTGCTGTAACACATATCTGCCTCCCCCTCCTCCTAATTACCAACCTCAATCTTCCTTATTAGGCAATTAAATAAGTAATTAGGCTGCTGGTTTGGCTTAGAGAGAGGTGGTTACGAGAGCTAAAGGTACTTGCATATTCCAAATGTAGCTGATAGGTGAAGAGGATAATTTAGTAAAATTGCAGCACTCGGTGGTAATAGAGACAGTGAAAGAAAGTCCTTCTCGTTGTTTCATAAAAGACTCCTGCTGAGTTTGCAAATAACTTTTTTCCATTTTTCCATTAACCTGCCATGCAGGGGATATATTTTAAACCATCATGGAACATTACAAATATGTTATAATCAAGGGGCTTGTTGCCAAGAGACTAGCTTACTATCATAGCAGGGTGGAGAATTCAAGTGTGTTTTGCACAGTAATTGTGATATAATGATGTGCATAAAAGGCAATAAAGTCATCACTATGATGCTGTCATATTTAACCACTCCGGATGTCAAACGGACATGTCCCTTAGCTTGTTTAATCAGCCCACCACAATGTCTGGTAAGAAACAGAATAACTACACTGTGAATCACTAAGGATATCAATAGCAATTGAAGAGGTGCTGGTCTACTGCAGGAGGAAAAAATAAAGTTTTTACCTAGTGTTATAAGACAGATTTTTTTTTATTTCTAGCAGTTTGTTTTAAACATTCTCATATGTATTTATAAGCACATTAATAATATATATATAGGGAAAGATGATCAGTTATGGTGATCACGTATGTCAATTATTGAGCAAGGTTGATCATACAGTACCATGAATAGATTTGGAATTTTATCCCTAGCTACGCCACTGTCTTAGATACAAGGCTAGTTACATTGGGTTTAGGCCTCATTCTAGAGCACACAGTCCTGTTTTTGCCTGTGTATCACACTGGAACCAACATGTTTATTCTGAAATAACCTCAGAAGTTTATCAAGTCTGCTGACATACAATTATTTCCATATCCATAGTATACAAATGTGTCTCACTACATCAGTCACACATCAGTGTTTATGTGAATCGCTTTTGTGGTGTTTGTGATCAACGAGTGTATATAGATTTTTGCGCATTTCTTCTATACAATTTATTCTTGTGTGTGTATGATAGGTTTGAGCTTTGCACAAGCTCAAGGTCTAAAAAGGGAAGTTTCATCAGCAAGAGAAACTACAGTTGGATGGAAGTCAGGCAAAGTAAAATATAGATTCTGTGCAGTCTGGGATATTCTGGGAAGAGAAAAAAGATGATGCAAAATATACTTTTGTGGGCCAGATTTTGTGGCAGCCATGTTCCTTGTCCCTTGGTATTTTAACACAAATATTTTCACAAGGTTTTCTTATAAAATTTGCTTAAGCATGCTTGGGTGAAATTAAATGAATGGGTTATTAACAATCAAAGTTAGGTTAAAGAGCAGGCTGTTTTTTTTCTTTCTTGCAGCTCCATTTTTATGAAATGGTCATTTAAAAAAAAAAAAAGGTAAATTGGTTTGAAAAGCCTGTGCAATGGCACTTTTCTCATGTTTTTAGTGCCAAATGATGACAGGATTATTTCCTACTTTTCACATAAAAAGCAATCTACAGTATTCATAAAATAATTCCAGATAGCAGACATACTGTATGTCTCGCCGACATCAGCCTCAGAGTGGCACGTTGGCCTCCTATTCATAATGTCTGACAAGCATCGGCAAACCTTCTGATGTCTAGTGCTCTATTTTCCCAGCTCATCAAACATCTCAGACAGGTCGGCTTTAGGTTGGCCCACTACCGGATGCTGCTAACACACATATCTGTTTGGGCAGGCTGATTTATGCTGCTGAATCAAGCCTATGCAGAGCCTATGATGGTAGGATATGCAAGTGGCCTATAGCTTTGAGAGCCTTTATAGATATGGCCCATGTCATTTTCAAGTTTTGAAAATGAGACAAATTAAAATTTTCACGAAGTCTGTTGCTTCAGTGTTTTTAGATCTTTGTGTCAGATGTTACTATGGTATACTGAAGTATAATTACAAACATTTCATAAGTGTCAATGGATTTTATTGACAATTACATTAAGTCTATGCAAAGAGTCAATATTTACAGTGGTGACCCTTCATTTTCAAGTTCTCTGCAATTTACCCTGGCATGCTGTCAAACAACTTCTGGGCCACATCCTGACTGATGGCAGCTCATTCTTGCAGAATCAATGTTTGGAGTTAATAAAAAAAATTTGTTTTTTTGTCCACCCGCCTCTTGAGGATGGACCACAAGTTTTCAGTGTGATTAAGATCTGTGGAGTTTCCAGGCCATGTTTTGTTCTCCAATTCACTTTATCACTTTTGCCTTATGGCATCATGCTAGAAAAGGTATTGTTAATCACCAAACTGTTTTTGGATGATTGGGAGAAGTTGTTTGCAGAGAATGTTTTTGTACCATTCTTTATTCATGGCTGTGTTCTTAGGCAAAATTGTGAGTGAGCCCACTCCCTTGACTGAGAAGCAACCCCACACATAAATAGTCTCTGAATGCGTTACTGCTGACATGACACAGGACAGATGGTACTGTAGTCCTTCACTCTCTCGTGAGTTTATTTTGAAATGCTTCAGGGCTGAGATTCACCTTATTCTCTCAAACAAAACTGCAATAAACATGTATTTCTGTATTACCCTGCTAACCCACAAGAGGGAAAGACTATGACTACTGCTAGTAAGCCACAAACATGTGCTCTGTAGCATAGTTAAAGAGCACATCTGTAGGCTCATTACTTTCGAGTCATTGCATTAAATATTATTTTACCCAGTTAACGCTTATGATTTTAGCTAGGGACAACTGAAATGTGTTTCCCATATATAAGCATCAATTAAGGTTTCATTTATATTATACAAGAGAAAATCATAAAAGAAAAGAAACATTTAAAATGATATAGGTCATGATGAAGTGATTTAAGATTTGTTTCTTTAAATAATTTTAGATGAGAATTTGGTCCACAAGATGCCTCAGCCATACTTGATATTTACTGTTTATTGTTTCTTTGTTTACTATTACTGGATCTTTTTGATGGCAAATTTGTCTGAAGTTTCTTAACTTTAATCGTCTCTTTATTATACACATATGAAATTAAGAAACTTTGGAAATCACTATTGTTTTTCACATTGGACAGTAAAATATTTGCAATCCGACATGACCAACCTAAATTAATAAAGGACATAATTAACAAAGCCAATGTAAATGGATATGTTGGTTTGACATTGGCAAGATGTACTGTACACTACTGCTCAAAAGTTAAACAGTTAACATTTAAACAGTTAATATTGAGGTGTATCTGCCACTCATGATCTGTAAAACATTTATAACGGCTCTAATCCAAGGTGCTGTTAATTGGTGGTTTTTGAGACTGGTAATCCTAAATGGTCTTGCTTTCCTGGGAAGGTTTTTATGAGAGCCAGTTCATCAGGGAGCTTGATAGGTTATGCATATGCACTTGACAATACTGTTCTTGCAAGAACTTTTCCATAATGGCTAACCTCTTGTGTCTTAAAATAATAACTGACTGTTATTGTTGTTGTTGTTACATACTTACCTAATTCCATATGTGTTATTTTATAACTTTGAAATCCCCAGTATTATTGTAGAATGTAGAAAATAAATCACTAAACAAAAACAAAGAAATCTGCAAGTGATCCCAAACTTTTGTGCGGTAGAGCAAGTGAAAACACACCTACAACATGTCAGTTTTCATATTTTCTTCCAGTCCAACTATATGTGCTTTTGTGCTGTTTCTACAAGTACAAATAAAATGTTCTTTTTTTTGTGGCAAGAAAAAAGGTAGGGGTCCATCTAAATCGAAGGAGGCTATTGTGAAACAAACGCATGTAACATGTAGTTAGAAGAAGGTCTACTGAAGCTAGAAAGTGTCAAACAGACACAGTCTAGCTGTGAATTCATGGCTGTGTATTTTTAAGGAAAGTGACTCATCTGTGATGCAATTTAACTGACTCAATTTTAACTCTGGAGTTGCAAACAAATGTCATAAGTTGGAGAATCAATTCATAATGTTTTGGCAGATATTTGGGGCTATTTTCTGCATGCATTCCATGTTTGTCTCATATTATGACAATGGCGAGAACAAATTTAACCTTTCTAAGACATTATTCTTACCCATTACAGCATTTATTCCAAGGACTACAGTATGCAATGGCTTTTTTCATTCATGTTCTGGCAGAACGGTGTAATGGCAGTTACCTAAAAAATAATGCAGCAGGGGTTGTGTACATCTCTTGTAAGCCACAATAAACAAATAAATAAATTAATTCATAAATTTTACATTGTAAAACAATACTGAAAGCATCCAAAATTAGCAATAATCTCCTTTGAAAACTTTATAAAGAGATGTCTGCTACTTTTGCTTTGTAAAGCTTTCATAATGGTTCTAATTTAAGGTAATGTTAAACGGTGATTTCTGTGACTGGTAACACTAAATTAACTTCTCATGCTTTTGGCTTACAGCTGAAATATTTATATTGTACAGAATATTTATAGAATATTTCCTAAAACAAAATGATTGTTCATTTACTGTATGCACTTAGTACTCGGTCAAGGATCCTTTAACGTGAATTACTGCATCAATGTAGCATGGCATGAAAGCAATCAGCCTGTGGTACTGGCGAAGCACTATTAAAGACCAGGTTGCTTTGATAAGAGCCTTCAGCTCATCTGGGTTGCATATTTCTTATCTTCCTCTTGACAATAGCCCATAGATTCTCTATGGTGTTCAGGGCAGGCGAGATGCCTAGCCTATCAAGCATAGAAATATCATGGTCAGCAAATCAGTTAGTGGGAGTCATTCTGCTGTAAAAATGAAATCGACATCTCCATAAAGGTTGTCAGTAGACAGAAGCATGAAGTGCTCTAAAATCTCATAATTCCTGTGTAGACTTTGGACTTCATAAAACTCAATAGATCAATAGCAGGTGACATAGCACTCCAAATATTCACTAACTATGGAAACTTCACACTGGACACTTTCTCCAGACTTTGGGACCTTAATTTCCAAATTAAATGCAAACTTTACTTTAATCTGAAAACTGGATTTTGTACCATTAAGCAATGACCCAATTCTTTTTATCCTTAGCCAAAGAAAGATGTTTCTGACGTTGTCTCTGGTTCAAAAGTGGCTTGTTACTAGAAATGCAATAGTTGTATAAATTTTTTTCTGAAGATATCTGTGAATGGTGGCTTTGATTTGAATTGACGCACTGACTCCAGCCTCGTTCCCCCAAGTTTTTTTTTTGTTTGTTTGCTTGACAATCTTCTTAAGGCTGCGGTTAACCCTATTGCTTGTGGACCTTTTCCTAGCATACTTTTCCCTTTCCGTCAATTTTCCATGAATATGGTTCAATACTGCACCTTCTGTGGCTTACCCTCCTTGTGGATCATCTTATGTAAAACTGTCTTCCCCATTTGTGTACAGGTAATGAATTTAGAATATTTAAGAATTTTATTTTTAAAATTAATACCCAAAGAACAAATCTTTTTTTTAATGATATTCTAATTGCACTGTCTATATAATTATATGATTGTTATATTTTTGTGTAAAAACATATATAAAAAATCATCTGATCTTAGCATTTTTAAAATATTAGACAAATACAACCTCAGATGAAAAACAACATATAACTTTTTCACCATACCATTATTTATTCAACAAAAATTAAGCCTAAAAGAAGAAACCATGCAGGCAATATGTTAGGTTTTCACACACACACACACACACACACACACACACACACACACACACACACACACACACACACACACACACACACACCAACAAAATTAAAAGAGGGCTTACTAACTTTTACACATGATTATAAATAAATGCGAATTTTTTTATCACTTTAAATGCTCTTCTTTTAGCACTTGTTTTACAAATGCTGGCATCTGGAAGGTAATTAAAAAACACACCTCAAATAAATTTTAATACCTGTTTATCATTGCTGTGAGCAACCCAGCCACCTTTTCTGTTGGCTTACATGGACAAATTTGAAAGACGAATACACACCATCATCACTGAATGCATATATCAGGGTCTGACGGCTACATAAACTAGTATATTTGCAGAATTTTGCTTATCATCTTGATTTGGATCTGGAAGAGCTGAGTCCTGCATGCATGATTACAATCTCTTTACGATTGGCAGTATTTTACCTAGTGCAGTGCTTGTAGCTTTGTGGCAAGTCATTAGACTCGGTCAGTGCTCTCATATCTGTGTTGAAATAGAGATGTGATTTAAAAAAAGGGGCCATAAAAAGATGTCTAGGCAACTGTGTCTGCTTTCAGAAAATAAGCATCCACAATGCTTTTTAAAATTCTTAACCCAGGTATGAAAAGTTTCAAATGTAAACTGACTTAAAAAGTAATACAGCATTTTGAAACTAATTTGACAACATGATATTGGGTCATAATACTCATTTTAAGTTCTAAAAGTCCTGATTTTTGAAAGTGTTCCTTTAACTATTACTGAATATATCTGCACTGTTGTCGGGTGCATAATTCTACTGAAAAAGGCTACTGGCATTAGGGAACACTACCATGTACATTGTATGAAGATTTCAAGATTTCAGTGTTTTTCTATGTTTCACACAAAATGGATTCAAATATTTTTTGTCATAATTCTAAACATAATATTTCACAATGACCAAGTAGAAAGAGGTGTTCGGAGTGTTTTGTTAATAATTAAAAAAAAAAAAGATAATAGTAAATAAAGAGCCCCAAAATTTCCTATTTGCATAAGTATTTATACCCTTTGTTATGACACTTGCAAATGAGCTTTGATGCATTCTACTCCTATGAATGGGATTTTTGCAGCATTGAAAGGGTACAAACACAGCATGACCATCTTCTCAAATGGTCATTAAGAAATGGAAGAGATTTGGACCAACCAACAGTCTTCTCAGATCTGAGTCATCAGGGATGAATAGCCTTGGTCAGACATGTAAACAAGAATCAAAGAGTCACTATAAATGAGATTGTGAGCTCCTCTGTGAAGATAGGAGAAGGTTACAGAAGAAAACCATCACTGCAGCACTCCATCAATCAGGCCACTATGGTAAAGTGGCCAGACAGAAGCCATTCCTCTGTAAAGGCATGTGACAGCACGTTAGGGGTTTGTCAAAGATTGAACTATTTGGAATCAGGAAATCAGGCACTGTGCATCACCTTATTAAAACCATCCCTACAGTCAAACACAGTGGTGGCAGCTTCATGCTGTGGGGATGTTTTTCTCTAACTGGGACTGGGAGACTAGTTAGTATAGAGGGATAAATGGATGCAGAAGAATATAGAGCTATCCTGAATGAAAAGCCTCTCTGGAGTGCTTGGGATCTCAGGCTGGGGCAAAGTTTTACATTTCAACAAAATGACACAAAGCATACTGCCAAGACAACACAACAGTAGCTTTAGAACAGCTTTGTGAAATTCCTGGAGTGGCCCAGCCTGTGTTTGGACCTGAACCCAATAGAGCATTTCTGGAGAGAGAGCTTAAAATATCTGAGCCAATCTAACCTGGTTGAACTTGAACAATTCTGCCAAAAATAATAGAAGAAACTTCTAAAAATGGTGTGCTAAGCTTGTAGCATCATTTTATTATAAAGTCAGACCTGAGGCTGTCATTGCTGCCAACGGTACTATAACCAAGTGCTACGAGTACAAATAGGTCTGTGTACTTATGAAATGGGATATTTCAGTCTTTTTTTGTACATTTTACTTCAATCATCTGTTTTTCTTTTGTCATTGTGAAGTGCTACATGTAAAATGATGAGAAAATAGGACTTTTAATTTTAGGGTCTGAAAACTTTCCATTGGCACTATAGTCCAGAGTATTACATTGCCTCTCCTAGCTTGGCTTCTATCCAAATTGACATCTTTTCGACAGATACAGTAGGTGACACATACAGTACACACACCTTGCCATCCACATGGTATAAAAGAAAATGGGATTGATCAGAACAGGCCACCTTCTGCCATTGCTCCATGGTCCATGTTTGATCCCCATATGCACATTGTAGGTGGCTAGTGCAGTGGACAGTGCATAGGTGTTCTGCAGCTACACAGCCCCATACAAAGTAAGCAGCAATGTACTGAGTGCCTTTCACACACATCCAGAATTAACTGTTATTAATAGAAATTTGTAAAACAGTAACTGTTTTGTAAGATCAGATCAGAAAAGCTAGCTAGCCTATGCTTCCCACATGCTATTGTGGGTGTTTTATGCCCATGACCCAGCTTACTGTATGACTCCATTTCACTTGTTGTCAATCCTTGAATCACTTTTTGTGTCCATGTAGTTTACTTAGAAATGGTTAAAAAATGCAGAAAATACAATTTTTGGCTGACTCTATTCACTGTACCACACAAACATAATTTCTCTGCCTATCTAATATTTTCTGGTTTCATTAATTTTGATGAAATGTTTAGGGCTTACATGACAAAAATATCAATGTGGTGGAACCATTTATTATTTTTTTTTTTTACCTCATAATGATGCTTTCTTGCCAAAGTTTTCTAGACTTATTTATAAAATAATATATCAAAATAACAAAGCAAAAAAGTTTTTGGTCTAATAAACAATTGGGGGAACAGTCAGTCAGCTTGAAATGCCAGTGTGGCTTAACCAACATTCATAACGGATGTATTTTTAATCATATGCATTACCAAAACAAGAAAAAGTGGCAAATATAAATGCTGACCCAGATGCAAGAACCCATTACCTTGTCAAAAAGCATAAGAGGTAATATTCTTAGATGCCCTTAAAGGTTAGCCAGTGGAAATTAGAGTGAAATGTGGTATAGAAAGAAATATGCCACTTAATTTTGATATTTTGATTTCCTATGTAGTCGTCAACAGGGAACAAAAAGAAGAGGAAGACGAAAAAAAAAAAAAAACGGGTAGCTCAGTTTACAAAGAAAAAGTAAAAGGTGAGAAAAAATGACACAAAAGAAGCCAAAGAGAAAAAAAAGGGTGCTTGATGACATTCTCAATTTAACTTCACCATCGACAAACACATCATCAGATGAGCAAATTCAGTATATAGCCATTCTCGAGCTGGTGCAAACTACCCTTGATGATCACAAATATGTGCAGTCAGTTGTAGAGAGCCCACTAGAATATGCAATCCCAAGAGTAAAAGAAAAGAAAAGAAGGAGCAAATATTACAGCTCTGCTTAAAGTGAGTAAAAGACTCAGATCTGAACTTTGCAAACTTAAAAGGGAAACTACAGGCAGTAAAGCAAAAGACAAGAAAGATACACAGAAAACCTGAGAGGCAGAAGAGAGACCAAAACGTGTCAGCAAAATGAACAAACTGTAACACCTGTGCCACCTCAGCCTCAGGGAATAAGATCTGGTTCTCCGGATTACTGAGCCGCCACTTTGTCTCCCCCTAGTGTGTTACCTTTCCGAAGGAGAGGAGGAGTTAAAAGTGACTTTACTTTGTTGGTTCTGTTTTATGTTTTGTAAATAAAGAACTTGCGTGTTGAACCTGCATTTGCGTCTGCACTTTGTAAGAGATCATGACAGATGGACGGACCTTTCAGGACGCAGCAGGGACCCCCCCTGCCGGTAGAAGACTCCCCGATGCACCAATATCTCCGTGGCCAACAGCAGGAGATCGACAGCCTGGCACGGGCTGTCAATGAGTCAGCTTGCAACATCAAGGTCTCCCCCAACTTCTCCACGCCGGCGCTCCAAGCCTTCACTACCTCGCCCCGCCCCTCCGGAGAGATACGCAGGTAACCCGGAGGGGTGCAAATGATTCCTCCTGTGAGTTATATCTTACGGAGTACCCGGACATGATGGAGCGACAAAAAATCAGCTTCAGTAAGCCTCCTCCAGACCACCGCGAAGGGGCCCTTCCGGAACCTGTGGATGTGAGAACTTCCCGCCTATCGGCAACGGAGAGGAGACGAAGACAAACATCGGGGTTATGTCTGTACTGTGGGGGGAACACGCTCCAAGTTAAAAACTGCCCACTTTTGAAAGTAACACCACACACACCACCACGCACACATCACCCATTTTGTCTGAAAGCACAAATATCATTTAATAATCACACCTTGTCTGTTTTTCCCCTCATAGATTCCGTGTCGGCTGGAAACTTCATCTCCTCAGCTATAATTTCCTCACTGCGAGCTCCCTATAATTTCCTCACTGCGAGCTCCCGTGTCGAAGCTTCCATGCCCGATATCAGTGAAGGCTCTGGATGGTTGTGATCTAAAACAATCGCCTATTGAGTTAATTTCAGCGCCCCTACAGCTAACTTTCCCCGATCACACCGAGGAGTTAAACTTTTTTGTTCTTCCTCGGTCAGATCATTTCGTCGTGCTAGGTCTCCCCTGGCTTAGCTCCCACAATCCCAATTTTGATTGGGCTAACTCGTGCATCATATCCTGGGCCCCTAGATGTGCTAAATTATGTAAACCATCAGCATTGACGGTCCAAACCACTACTATTGAAAGTCTGAGCGCCCATGTATCCATAACTGTGCCATCCGAGTATGCGAGATTTAAGGATGCTTTTAGTGTTAGGGCCGCGGCACGACTCCCCCCTCACCATCCATTGGGCTGCGCGATAGATCTCTTGCCGGGGAAAGCACCGCCTTGCTCGCGTATTTATCCATTGTCAGTGGCAGAAACCAGGGCCATGGAGGAATACGTGAGCGAGGCTCTCCAGCAGGGGCTCATCAGCAAGTCCACGCCTCTCGCTTCGGCAGGTTTTTTTTTAGAAAAAAAAGGCGGGGTTTACGACCCTGTATTGATTACCGTGGTCTCAATGCAGAAACAATAAAATACAAGCACCCACTGCCACTGGTAAAGGCCACTATTGACCGACTCTGAGGTGCTTCCATTTTCACTAAGCTCGACCTCCGCGGAGCATATAACCTCGTTCGTGTGCGAAAAGGCGATGGATGGAAGACTGCGATTAGCACTACTTCAGGGCACTACCAATATAATGTGATGGCTTATGGTTTGGTAAACATACCTGCGGTGTTTCAGGGGTTCATGAATGACGAGTTTAGGGATATGTTTAACCGTTTTGTCATAATATACTTGGATGATATCCTAGTATATTCACGGTCATATTCCGAACACATCCGTCATGTGACCGCCATCCTTCATCGTCTGCGCAAACACGGGCTCTATGCGAAGGCAGAGAAATGCGAATTCAACAAACGGGAGATAGCAAGTCAGTCAAGGCGCTACAGGGTTTTCTGGCGTTCACCAATTTCTATCGGCGGTTCATTCAGGGCTTCAGTACTGTGGCAGCACCGCTCACGTCACTGTTAAAAGGAAAACCGAAACGACTTCCCACCGGAAGCGCGAAGAGCGTTTCAACGTCTCAAAACAGCTTTTACCACTGCGCCTATATTAAAACTACCTGACCCAGAGAAGCCCTTTATAGTAGAGGTCGATGCGTCAGAAGTACTGTAGGGATAGGAACAGCTGTCACAACGCCAAGGCCACCCCGAAAAACTCCACCCCTGCGCTTTCTATTCTCGGAAACTAACACCTGCCGAACGAAACTATGATATCGGCAACAGAGAACTGCTAGCAGTAAAAGCGGCTTTAAAGGAGTGGCGACACTGGCTGGAGGGAGCTAAACATCCATTCACGGTACTCACAGATCACCGTAATCTGGAGTACATCCAACAAGCCAAAAGACTTAACCCGCAACAAGCCCGGTGGGCGCTGTTTTTCACGCGTTTCAGATTTTTCATCTCGTGCCGTCCCGGCTAAACGAATTTAAAAGCGGATCCGTTGGCCCCCTTGTTATCCGGCGCCGGATCCCATTTCTAATCCGTAGTCTATTTTTTTCCAGCGTCGCTCGTAGTGGCTCCAATCGTATGGGACATCGAGTCGGAGATAGCTCAGTGGGCGCGGTCCAATCCCGCGCCTAGGAGCTGTCCTAGGATCAAACATATGTACCGGAGAGACTTCACAAACGAGTGACGATAGAGGCACACTCTAGTCTATCATCCGGACGCCCCGGGTATCTCGCACATACAAACTTCTAGAACGGAGGTTCTGGTGGCCAAAAATGCTGGAAACCGTGAAAACAGTAGTTTTGTCTTGCGCTATTTGTGCGACTACTAAAAGTCCACGCTGTTTACCGGTTGGTAAATTAATGCCCTTACCAGCACCTAAAAGACCGTGGTCACACCTTGCGGTGGACTTCGTCACGGACCTGCCGGTGTCAAAAGGGTATACTACAATCCTAGTGGTAGTAGACAGATTCTCTAAGGGATGTCGATTCATCCCGTTTAGTTCTCTCCCGTCAGCCCTCCAGGTGGCAGAAACCCTATTCGAAACAGTGTTTCGCTTCTATGGCATCCCGGAAGATATTGTCTGTCCAAGAACTCAGGAGATATCTCAGAGCATACTGTAGCATCCGACAACATGAATGGGCAGACTGGTTAATCTGGGCGGAATATGCACAGAACTCACTGTACCACTCTGTTACCGGACTAACGCCGTTTCAGTGTGTGCTTGGGCCCCCGCTCTGTCCCTGGAATGCCACTCCCACCGATGTACCCATGGTGGATCAGTGGTTTAAAAGAGCGGAGAAAGTATGGTAGGGCGCACACACAAAAATCTCCCGAGCAGTTAGGCGATTTAAAAAATATGCCGATAGACGACGAAGGGAAAGTCATCCGCTCCAGGTAGGCGATCGGGTGTGGCTCTCGGCACGGGACCTTCACCTTAACCTCCCCTGCAGAAAACTTTCCCCCAGATACATTGGCGCCTTCCCTATCATCTCCCAAATAAACCCTGTGTCTTATAAATTAAAGCTACCCACTCACTTACATATTAACCCTGTTTTCCATGTCTCTCTTCTCAGGCCAGTGATCCGGGGACCATTAGGCCCATGCTACCCTACTTATACCAGCCGACCCCGTAGCTCCCTGTCCGTCCACCGTTATGGTAACCTGTGTTTTGTATATTCAAGAGAATAACGAGTTTGTTTACCTGTTTCCCAGGATTGAGTTGACTCAGAAGTCTCGAGTCTTGTTACCTTTCTGAAAACCCTGCATGAGGAGTTAACGAGTGACTTTACTTTTTTTGTTTTATGTTTTGTAAATAAAGAACTTGCGTGTTGGACCTGCATTTGCATCCGCTCTTTGTAAGAGATCATGACACAAACTAAGAGATGGAAAGGAAAATTCACAAATGCATAGAGAGGAGGGAGTTATTTTTTTATTTTAGGGGTTAATGCCTTCACATTTGTAAGGCATTGTCTGTGAAAGCAACACTGTCAGTGGGTGTAACTGGTTTCTATCAATAGGTATATTTTTCACAAAAACTTTTTGACATAATTGTAACCCAAACTTTTATTTTGCATAATCTAATAGAATAGAATGTTACATGCCAAGCACATAATATTATGTTTTTCTGTAAAAATTTGAAATAATTTTTATTATTCAAATATTATAATATTTGATTATAATCAATTTTATAAGAAGAATCACCTCAGCTTAACAAAATAGTTTTTTCAATTCTACTTAAAATGATTTTTATTGGGCCTCGAAGTGGCGCAGTGGTAAAGTGCTCGCCCTATCAGCCGGAGAGTTCGATTCCTCGGTGATGCTGTAACCTCTCACAGCCGGATCCTGGAGAGAGCTGATTGGTCGAGCTCTCTAAGAGGAGAGGGATGAGAGGTACTTAGTGCTCTCACATTAATGTGAGCTCACGCAAGTGGAAGGAGCGGATAGCGCTGTCCTCCGAGTGTGTTATGCCGCCCCCAACGATGCGTGAGCGAGCAGTTTTAAAAAGATGCGGTAGGCTGGTGTCACGTGGTTTAGAGGAAACACGTGATAGTCTTCCACCCTCCCGACAGAGTGGTAGTAGTAGCCTTAATGTGGAGCGCCCTAGTGACGGGGAGGATACGATTAAATTAGGTAGAAAATTGGGCAAAAATACCCCCCCCCCAAAAAAAAAATATATATATATGTAGCCTAGTCTAAAATTTCATTTATAGACAAGTCTAAAAATAACAAAAGTTGACATGATTGATTTAAGACTTAATTTACTAATGTTTAGAAATAAATAAATAAAGATAAGTTAAATCAGTTCATCTAGAATGTTTAAAAATGTTCAGAGATAGA
>JAQMYL010000002.1:8988722-9002636 GCA_030014365.1 Clarias pachynema | reverse complement strand
TTTGGCGTGTTTGATACACACATGCTTCACAACTGGCAACATGACAAGATGTTCCCATAGCGTTTTCACGCAGCATCGAGTGTAGCCTTTGAAAGGGAACTGGGAAGGTTACAGGCCAGGTCGGTGACTTTAGGTGCTTTGCCTGCCAAACCCTTTGAGTAGTGAGCACTGATTGTTCTAATACTGAATTTTATAATACTAATTATAATACTGCTAATATTAATACTGTGACAAGTATACTAATACTAATTCTGTCTTATTTGTAGAATCGTCTCAGACATGCTGACATTTGGTCCTCATGTTTTGTGGTGTTAATGTTATGCTTGATAAATGGTATGAATGGCTAATACCACATTTCACTTCAGGGTCCACTATAATAGTAAGAAATCTTACTATGTACCATAAAATTGCTGGTGGATGGCCTTCATCAGATTGTCTAAAGAGTGCAATTGTTAAGAACAATTTACACCGAAGTGTTATTGGCTTACATTTAAATATGTAATGATGCGCATATTTAAGTTCCCCTAAACAACTAGCAGTAGTTGACTGTAGTATACAGAAAAGAGATTTTAATAATCACACTATCCTGTGTCTTTTTCTGGATCTTTTCAAAGATCTCTTCTTTTTGTCATCTCAGGAAGTTTTTCACTGCCAGTGTCACCTCTGGGTTTGCTCATTATAGATACACATACAGTAATATACAGCTCTGTAAAAAAAAAAAAGAGACCACTGCACATAATCAGTTTTTTATGTTTTCTTTTCTTACAGGTGTATGTATTGGTAAGATGAAAAGTTTTGTTGTTTTTTGTGAACTACTGACAAAATAGTTCTCCTAAATTCAAAATATAACTATTGTTATTTAGTATATTTAAAGGAAATGACAACACATCAAAATAACCCAAGATCATGCAGTATTTGCAGTGCTTTAATAACTCATTATATAAACAAACTAACTAATTTATAACTATAAAAAATTCTGTTAATGCTTTGGCTAAATAAAATTAGAATAAAAAATCAGTATTTGGTGGAATAACCCCAATTTGCAATTTCAGCTTTCATACATTTTGGCATGCTCTCCACCATTTTTTCAAATTGCTGTTGGGTAACTTGATACCACTCTTTTTGCAAATAAAACAAACAGCTCAGCTTTGCTTGATGGTTTGTGATCATCCATCTTCCTCTTGATGAAATTGCATATATATATTTTGCATACTGTATATTGCATATTGTATATATATTTTGCATACTTCTGGACATTTTTCATTCATTCCACTTTTTATTTGCATTTAAATTAATTTTGTCTTGTACAGATTTCTTATATATTTTTGAAAATGTTTATATTTTGGTCTACTTTCTTATAGTTAAGCTATTTAATTTTTTCTTGCTTCTATTCTATTTCTCTTTCTTATTTCTTGTTAATTGTTTTTAAAAAACATTTAAGGTCACAGGCGGTCGTATAAGCATTTCACTACATATCGTACTGTGTATGACTGTGTACTATACTGTATGTGACAAATAAAATTTTCATTTGAATTGTATATATATGTACACACACACATAAAGTACACACACATACATACATGTACTGTATATACATTTATAAATACTGTATATAAAACATAGTGTACATAAAACTGAATTTAATTCAAACTTATTAATTAACTGTGAAAAGTGTACTTGCAACAAGCTTTGCACAGTCTTATGTATAAAATATCATCTCTTAAATGAACTAATTTAGTTGATTTGGCACCACATTGTGCCGACAAAGTTCTTAGCCTCATTCTCAATCAAGTGATCTTTTTTGGATAAAACATTATAGCTAAATGAAGGAGGTGCTGAGATATAAGGCTAATTTAGAGTGCTAGGAGAAATTAGTTCTGTTCTATGCCATCAGTGTCTGCCCTTGAAGGGTATGCAACTAATTAGAACATTCCCACATGTTCATAAAATATGACTTTATGGAGAAATAAGATTGCAAAAATATTTACTTCTCAAGTCATATGCAGCACATCTACACTGTATGCCTTCATTTAAAAATCAGTAGGCATCCAAGCACATTAATACACAGCACTTTGGTGGCCAATATATTCACAGATGCCTAATATTTGACATGGGACTAGAAATAGTTAGTAAAGAAATGAAAGTCTATTCAAGGGGAACAAAGGGCAGAATTATTCACAGCACCTGCACGCATGCATGCATAAAATGGAAAGCCTCTGTTATGGCAATATGCAATTATCACAGCTGAGATTCAGACCTGGCCTATAATTCAGAGGCATATAATAACTGATATAATCTTGTGACCTATTGCCTAATGTCGTAAAAATAAAACAAATGAAAAAAAACAACAACTTTATAATAAATATATTCAGTGCCTGCTAAAACAAGAACCATTCTGAACCTGAATTTATCAGTACATTAGGATAATGAGTTCTGTTTCCTGATAATGATAAATGTATAGTGCACATTATTCACAAACACACTATCTAGTATTTGGGTTACATGAATAAAAATGGATGAAAGTGAATTACTATATTTAGAAACTTTAAGGAAAACAGTTTATGTTCAATCATCTTAGGTTTTTAAACCCCTGATTACACGACTGTGGGGAAAAAAATGCACTGTCGGTTAAAACACATACTTAGTGTCTGCTAAAAGAAAAAATATTTTCATTGTTTTAATCTCCATTTACATTAGCAAAAACTTCCCTGGCATTTAACCTGTAAAGATGACTCAAATAACCATACTTAAATTAAATACAATTTGTTACGAATTAAATTATGTATACATTTGTTTAAATTAATCAATTAACATTGGCTTGTTGGTGTAGTGGTAAGTGCTGTGGCCTTGCATGTCCAGTAGTGGGGGCTTTGATTTTCACCTTGGATCTGTGTGCCTGAAGGTTGCATGTACTCCCCATGCTGGGTGGGTTTCCTCCCACGGTCCAAAGACATGCAGGGTAGGCTAATTGCCATTTTCAAATTGCCTGTAGGGTGTGAATAACCATGTATGTCATGCTTGTGACCTGCAATGGATTAGCACCACATCCAGTGTGTACCCGCTTTGTGCCCAGAGTCCCCTGAGATAGGCTCCAGGCCTCCCACAACCCTGTACAGAATAAGCCGTATAAAGAATGAGTCAATGAGTGCATCATAAACTTTTAAACTAAGCTTAAAATTTTTTTAACTTGCATAAAATTAAATAGCTCCTTTTATATTAATGTGAAACTGCCATCATTCATGTTCTCTGTACTTAAAGAGTTCAGAAGCACCAATGTTTAGACACATTACACGCATTAAATGTTTGACCTAAGCTATTTTTAAATCGATTTTCCTTATGTTCTGGTTTTAATTAAATCTTACTGAAATGTCACCCAAAATGTCAGGAGGCTAATGAATGCTTTGTTTTTGGTCAAATTTCTCATTAGCTGTAGAAATTGCAACTAAGGCAAAATACAAGGCTGTATATTTAAAAGAGGTCATTCTTGTTGTTGTTCATTACTACTTTCTTACATAACGAGGATTCAACCTGATCTCATTACAAACAAAACAGCCACCTGTGGCAGTATACGTCCACACCTGAAGTCCCCATCTCCTGAGTACTAAAGACTTTGTGTAGGAAAAATAAATAAATAAAAAAAATTAATAATTTAATTAAATCCTCATGCTTCCTTCCTGAACCACTCTTTTGCAATCTGATTTCTAGAATATAATTTTGTTATAAGGAAAGAAAAAAAAATGCATAGATACTGTAGGATAACCTGGTCATTCAGTACATTCAGTCAGCTGTCTTCATTTTGCTGCCACATACAGTAATGTTGCTGAGCCTAGACCTGACCAACTGAAGCAACCCCAGATCATAACACTTCCTTCAGAGGTCTGTACAGTTGGCACTATACATAATGTATGCATTGCTTCATGTGCTTCCCTTTTTTACCTTGATGCACTCATCATGTCGATATAGAATAAAAATAAATAAAAATCTGGACGTCTCACACCACATAATCCTTTTCTAGAGTTCCAAAGTTTACTCTTTATACTCCCTAGCATTGATTGAAGACTTTTTAACAGTTAGCCTCAGTAACCAGTGGTTTCCAGCAGATGTTTGGTCCCAATCCTTTGAATCCTACTGTTATAAGATAACAGTAAACCACTTTATTTTTAGCTAAAGACATGACATGTACAGTATAATGTTATTTCATTACTGATTCCTCAGTAGGGTATTTGAATCTGAAGGACTCTAACAGCACGGTACTGTACACTCTATCCTAAGACCGACTTCTAGTTGCCATGTGAAATTATAATGAATTCCCAGACCAATGTGTGACTAAATTATAAAGCTTGAATGATGAGGACATTTTGGGCTCACACTTGAAAATGTCATGAAGTGGATAATTTGGTGACATCTGCATGTTTTTACTTGCCAAAAAAAAGAAAAACCATACAGATGCTTGGCAGATTTTTAAAGAAAGTCACGGCACACACAAAGGTTAAGTCACAGCATCACACAAAACTTGCTGAAAATAATTTAATGAACCTGGTATTTGCCTGAAGTTAAACCTGTGCTATAAAATTCAATCAAATTTTGACTAGAAGGGAAGTTATAAGCAGTTATGTGCCAGATTATAAACTGTGGAAGTAGCTTAAATCGACCACTGGACAGAATGTAATGGAACTTTTCCATTAGTTAATATTTTCACCGCTGAAATAACAGTGATTAATTGGTATAAGTGAATTGTAACATGCTGGAGTCGCTTTAAGGGATAACTTAATCCAATCAACTTTTTCTATTTCTCATTTGTGATTCATTCTCTGATTACCAAACAGGGAGTGTATTTGGCTGACAACGAAAGAAGTACGGAAGTATAAGCAAGGCGGAAGGTACTCAACCAAGAAACCTTTAAGAAACATGAGTACCCAGATTAAAGCCAGCACACACAGACTGTTGTCAAGATTCGAATGATCAACTCAGGAGGTACAAGGTAACACTTTAAGCCCATCGTATTTGGTATTATTCAATGGCATCCCCCCAAACACCATTTTTGTCTCTTAAAAGGTGCCAGTATTTATGGAATGTACTGAAGGTTAAAAATAACTAAACATTACCAGTGTTTTTGATGATACCTAGAGCATGAATAATTATATAAAGGTAAAACTTCCCCATAAGGCCTTTTTGCTTTTTTAAATAATTGAACGAATAGCATTTCATCTTACAAAGTGGGATGCATCTCTTTTTCTGAGAGGAGAATAATGAAGACATGCACTATTCCCTCTCTGTTGAAGCATGTTTTTTTATGAATCTGAAATGCCAGAAGAATTCCCACACATCTGCCATGCTTTTTTCATCTCAGTTTTCTTTTCACATCAACAGAACTTCAGAGAAGCTTTCATTTGTCGGTTTGCCCCAACAAACATCCAAAACAGTCTTGTGTAGTTTGCTCTTACTGATGCAGAACTAAGTTTTTGGTGGTAACTGTGCTTGGAAAATCATAAGACCCTTATTCTTCCCTGTGTATGATTTCATTACAAACGGCAGTGATCAAATTCAAAGCTCAAAAGCCTTTGCAACCTAACTAACCTAAAGTGTCTGTGCTAAATTAATTTAGACACAAATGGACTGAATGCTTGAAAGTGTGTAATTGCAGCAACCTGAACTGCTTTGAACGTTACTGTGATTCTTGAAAACCTGTTTTCTTTGTGTCTGAGTGGGTGGATGATTATGAAAGACAGTCCCTAGCTGCATCCCAAATATGAGGCATTCTTCTGTTCCCTGCTTAAATATCATTTTATAAAGCAAGTGCAAAGGGAAGAAAATTGCCTTCCCCATCTGTAGGAGCATCTGGGGAATTCTGAAAATAATGCTCGCTTTTCTTTGGAAGTGCATTACGCAAAGGAACGTTTCTATAATCATTTCAGTTATCTCTAATGGCTGTGGCAGTGTTGCTGGAATTCCCTTGGCTACCCTGGTACCACATAAACTTTTGCTTACTGCCAGCCACCCACAGGATTGTAAAGACAGTGTGTCAGAAACAGTCATTCCCAGAAGAATTGCTAGAAGTCTTAAAGAGTAATGCATCAGAGCTTGTGGACAGCTCATCAACCAGATGTTCCCAAAGGTCACAGAGAAGGACAGCACAATACAAAAGAAAATGAGAGTAGGTGTTAAAGATAATGAAGAAATATTGCCAGATTCTCTTGTTTTCCTAACACTCAGATGCTACTTGCTATACTCTTGCCAGTAGAACAGACCCATAGAATTTGTCAGATACATCTTTACGTTTAAGATAAAAACAAGATTCAAACCAGCAATGACAGTCCTGATCATGGACATGTGATAGACAGCATTTACAGTAAGCTTAAGGCTTTTACTTTACTGTGCAAATGGGGCAATACTTCAAATCTCACTAAATGCACTTTTGGCAGTGGAATAAGAAAGCAACGAGCAAACAATGATAATGGACTAGCTTTTAGAAAGCAGATTAAGGAAATGGTATTGTGTAATCCATTTAAGCTCAGAATTTATGTATATACAGTACTGTGCAAAAGTCTTGGTCCACTCCTCATTTCTTCATATTAAATAAAATTTAATTATGTAGATTAAATTCAAGAAACAGGAACACACGTTTTACTGTGACAGGCTCAAAGTGCTCAAAGATACCATTTACAAATTGCCTGTGTATGTAAAAACCTCAGCAGCAACTTCATTTCCCCTCTCATCTGTTCCAACTACTTAGCATCACCATTGTGGTAATCCATCCATCCATCTATCCATCTAGGAACCTAGTCCAACTAGGGACATGGAGGCCAATGGTGACCAATGGTGACATCTGTATTTATTCCCATTTTTACAACCATGGTAGGACCTATGGTCAAGTTTCGCACACATTCACACACTACGGGCAATTTGGGAACGCCTATTAGCCAAATCTGCATGGCTTTGGACAAAAGCGGAGTACTTGGAGGAAACCCACCAAGCACAGGGAGAACATGCAACCTCACTTATGCACAAAGACCCTGAGGTGGGAATCAAAGCCAGACCATGGAGGTGCAAGATGACAGTGCTAACTATTAAGCCAATATGCCAATAGTATAGTAATCACTGGCCTGAAATCAATGGAGTTCCGGGTGGCCAGTGTTTTAGACCTGAAGAAGGCTCTGGCATACTGAGAAAACCTTTCTACCTTGATGGTATCCAAGCACTAGTAAACTGCTGGGATAAGTGAATTACTAGCACTAGTAGGGGGCCATAGAGAACATACTGTAAGGTATTTTATACTCTCATGATTGTGTTATTATATTCTGCACAAATCAAATAAAAATTCCCAGTTTGACTTTAACTTCTTGTTTGAAATTTTTTTTTTTCCTTTTAAAAATATACATGTGCATCATATATTTCATATGATTTCTATCACTTGCTTTGTATCACTTGTTGTTTGCGTTCTTCATAATCAGGCTTTTCAGCACAAAGTCTGTGTGCTTTCATGCTGCCCAGAATATATTTGGTTATAATAGTCAACATTTGTGCTGTGGTGGTGTGACTTTCTATGCTAGGATGAAAAGTGGGCATTTGGGATTTAATTGTTAAATAACAATTCTGTGAGAAATATTAATTATATGCAGTAGCATATAATTTAACAATATATGCCTTATATACAGTATGCATCTTAAATCCTCCTGTAAATCCCCTTAATCACAGGTGATGATCTTCCATCAACTCCCATATACAGTACAGTATTAGATTCATATAAACCACGTTAGCTTTGATTATAGCACACAATGCTTAAGTCCTAGAATATGCCCATGCCATCAATTGCCCATCAGTGATGTGATAACATAGTCATTCAGTACATTAAGGCCATTAGCTGATTTTATTTTATTGCCACATTGATGCACATTTATTTATTTTGGTACTTTTTTGACCCAAATTGTGATGGCTAGATAATGGAGTCAGTGCAACTCCAAAACTGTAGCTCTTTTGGGATGTTCCATGTTTGAAGTGGTCAGGACGTGCCAAAAGTGATCCAGGGAAAGAAAATCGGTATACTAGCGACAGGGTCATGGAAGGCCAAGGCTCACTAATACACAATGGGAGTGAAGGCTGGCCCATGCAATCTGAATTCCAAATGTAACACTTCCATGACCGAAAAGTTTCCAAACAGGAAGTGTAGCAGGAGCACCAACTGCTGCACCACCAAGCTAAGGACAACTTATTCCCCTTAGCTGTCAATCTGTTGAACTCAATGCTTCCCTCAATGTTTTCACAGTCTTGAACCTTATTCTACAACTCTTGTGTTATTGAATTTCATTCATTCATGTGATTGAACTAATGTCTACTTATATTGTTTATCATATAATTTACACTGTCAGTTGTACCTTAAGTTTTTCTGCTGTCTTACTTCATTTGTACTATTTAATGCGATATTGCTATTTGCACTTCTGGTTAGAACTAGATTGCATTCATTAATTAGTGTACTCCACATAATGAAAATAAAATAAAATTCAATCTAATCTACATATAGAGACATAATTACTGTACATATAATGAATTGCCCATTTATTAGGCAAATCAGTGTGACCATGCTTTATGTTCTAATATATTATATCACCTGCATTATGATTTCTAGTTTTTGCTAATTGTGTAAACATTTTAATTGTTGTTTTTGTGGAAATTATGTGTAAGTTAGTTTAAAAGAAAGCATAGTTCACCTAGAGGACAGAAGGATCTTGTGTTTGTCTGGGAAAAGGAATGGCAAAGTAAACGACAGGAAAAAGGAGCTTATCAAGGTCTTGCTCAGCATGAAACCATGAGCACCACAACTTAAAATCAAGCTCAGAAACAGATGGGGATAAAATATAGTGTGGAGGTGTATAGGTGGGAGAGAGTATATTGTTTTCTCATGACAGTGGGGGTGTATGGTCTTCTCACATTCAGGAGGAGGAGTTATATATACTTTATGGTTCATATACATGACCACTAGATCAGTATATCTAATAACGTTTGCACACACATAGATACAGTAATTCTAATATTTAGTTTATTATATAAAGTCCAATTCCTACATTTACAGTTTTTGACATGAATCACTATGGTTTCAATGTTGCGGTTTGCCATATCTAAATATGGAGGCATGGTGGTTAGCCGTGGTTAGTGGTTAGCACTTGCACTGGCTTAGTGGTTAGCACTTGCACCTTCACGATTCCAATGTTGGGTCTGTGGGCATGGTGTTTGGCAGGTTTCCTCCGACTTCTCCAGTTGCGCATAGTGTGTGAATGTGGACTGGACATCCTATCATGGTCATACAAATGTAAATAAACACAATGGTCCCTACAGAGGTTCCTAGATGAATGGATGGATGGATAGCTCTGATGCCATTAGCTAAAGTATATGTATAATTAGTAAGATACCTGTAACTAAGATTAGTATTATCTTAGCTATATGATTGTAACAAAGTCAGACTCACACAGAATGGTAAGATTTATCAAGATAAACAAATTTTATTAACAAACAGATTGAGCACGGCAGGTTTAATAATATGCAGTCTGATTCAGGTAAGGTTAAGTGCAAACGTAACTTCCGTTGAGTAGGTGGCGTAGACTGATCCTTTCCTTTTGTTCCTTTGTGGGGGATAGTGAGTGACGAGGGGTCGGTGCTGGAAACACTGAGGAGCTGGCGAGGGAGATGCGCACACGCACAGAGTCACGGAGATGGAGACGAGGAAGACAGACAGAAAGACAAACGGGAGACACATCTGAGGAGAACAAGGAGTACAGGTAAGTAATGTTGGTAAGTATTCGAGTCTTACTTTTCTCTAGCGATTCGGTCCACTTTCGTCCATATGAGCCCGGATGCTGAATTCTATGTGGTGTGCGCTTTTGAAAGTTTGTCTTGATTGATGTCAGGTGGCGGTGATTAGTATTCCGGCGATGGGGGGCGTTGTGTTTGACTTGATTCGGAGCCTGGCCCAACTGTGACAATGAAAAGGTTAGATAAGGTGGTACATAAAGTTCATGATTTTATATGGGAAAGACATTAAATAATCGCAAGTAATATGGTGTGTTTGGGTTTAGCCCTATGTCGAGTAATGTATAATAACCATTGCACACATGTATACACAGTGGTTGCCAAAAAAATAATTGAGACAAAGGTAAAATTCTATATTTTAATGACATTCATACATTTTTCAAATAATGACATCAAGATAATAGGGATAATTTTATGAGATGAAAACACTTTAGTAGAAAGTCCTTTATTCTTAAAAGTCTGCTCAATCTGATCAAGTCAAAAACACATCTGCTGTACTTTGGTGTCAATTGCTCAATCTGTGCATGCTTTATTGCTTTCTGAAGATAATTTACAGATATGTGGGACAGAAGTTCACAATTAACTTGAGAGTTTTGTGCAGAGGGAGAACTCTAATACATGGCATATCCTGTGTTAATACTTTTGGCCACCACTGAATATATCAAATCAATAAAAGTTGCCTTAAGAATAGAATGAATAAAAAAGGAACAGTAAAAGGTGCAATAAATGTTCTGTGTAATTTGCGTGATCTGTTTTGACCATTTTGGATGCAATGAAGTATGGACACAAGCAATTTAAACAGTCTCTTAGGGTGCAAAGTGCTGCAATGTAATGTAACACACAGCATAGCAGTCCTGTTGAGTGGAAATGTAATTATTTTTTACCAGAATGAGTATTATTAAGCAGCCATATTGCCTGTGGGATAAAACTGTCTCTGAATCTGTTTCTTTGTGCTTTGATGCTGGATTACTATATAGCTGGAGGCAGTAGTAAACAGAAACTGCTGCTCAGGTGACTAAGATTTTTCATAATCCTTGAAGCCCCCTTAAACATCTTCTGGGGTAGATTAGTCTTAGAGGGATAGAAGCTCACCTCCATGGATGCTCTGGGCCGTCTGCAGCGCTTAGTGCTCTGAGCAGTGCAGTTTTCCAACCAGTGAGTAATTTTACCAGTCTGGGGCTCTCTGTGGTCCCATTGTAGAACAACCTTGAGAAAGTGAGGTTAATGATGGATGCTCTTAACCACCATAGGTGGTAGCAGCTTTGGTGTACCTTCTCAATAACAGGTCCTATGAGTGTGGGCCATGTGATATCATCATATTGTAGATGTGAACCACAAGGGATTTGAAGCTGTTGACTTTTTCTATTGCTGTCTCATATGTTGTGAGTGCATTTTGTTTTTGCATGTTTTCTGAAGATCATTGGCAACATCTTTACCCTCTGGAGTCTAAGGGTTTTCTAAAAAAAACTGCAGTGAGTCAGGTCTTTTCTTATTTTTGTGAAAATTTGAAATATTTGTCAATGTAGTAACTAATATATTTGACTTATTTACATTGAGCACAAACTCAGCTTTCATAACATGGCTGATGTAAATATGTCAGAATCATGTGCAACTAGTAAACATATGCAAAGTACAATTTACTTATGCCAAGTAAAGAAAATGCAGGGAAAAAATAAGCTCACAGATTGTTTCGAAGACAGAACTGGGTAAGTGAAAGTCTTGGTTGTTAATCCATAGCAAAGCAGCTAAATGATAACACAGATATTTTATTTGTGGTAAACTGACTTGTGTGCCTAACTTTTATGAACAGGGCCTTATTTTCACAGAATATGCGTTAGTTTTCATGAATATGCAAGACCTATTGACACCTGGCTCAGGTGACGCCAGGTTTCTCCATGACTCCCATTGATGTATTAGCTATTCACACTTAGATTCCCCACACAAAAGCAAGGTGAAACATGAAATATAACATATGCTATACAGAACTAAACTCAAGGTCTTTAACACCTTTTATGAAGGAATTATGTATTTTAAAATAATAATAATAATTGTCTTCGGCGCGGGGCAGAAACGACAGGAATCCAGGTGCAGACGAGTGACTGCAGCATGAGACTAGATCATGCTCAGAAGGCGGAAGTGTGGATCAAAAAATGGGAAATCAATTGGCCAGGTGACGGAGCCAAAACGCAAAACAAGAGCTATAGTCATAAGGGGAAGCATTAGTTCGGTAACCAGGAAATCAAAGAGCAAGGCGACAGATCCCAAAACAAAGCAAACTTGGCAACATGAAAAAGCATGCCTTTACCTCATTGGTAAACTTTCTGGAGTTCTGTGTAGGCTTCATCGCCGTCAATGATGCGGGAAGGAGGCAGAGGATGGGTGGGGTGACTTAATGGACATAAGGTGAGATGGCAAAGCTGGGACACGTGAAACATGGGGTAAACCTGCCTCATGGTTGACGGGAGGAAAAGCATAACAGCGCAGGGGTTGACAATCTTGATCATCATGAAAGGACCGACATAACGGAGAGAGAGTTTGTGGAAGGAAGTCTTTAGAGAAAGGTCCGCTTGCTTCTTGTAGGCTCTGCTCGTAGCAGTGTCTTCCTGGCTTGCAACCAGGTTTTCCTACAAGCTTGGGAAGACGGGACTTTGACCTCCTCCTGAGACGGTAACAAGGGCGGTTGATACCCCAGGCAGCACTGGAAATGGGACAAGCTGGTAGATAATGAGACTTGAGGGTTATGTGCGTACTCCACCCAGGGCAGGAACTTGCTCCAAAAGGAAACATCCTGGGAGGCCATGCACCTCAGGGCTACCTCAAGTGATTGATTCTTCCTCGCTGTCTGACTGGGGGTAGAACCTTGAGGACAGACTGGGTGTAGCTCAAATGAGACTGCAAAATGCTTTCCAGAACTGCGAGGTGAACTGTGGCCCACGGTCAGAGATGATATCTATGGGGAGGCCATGGAGTTAAAAAATGTCATGATGCAGGTGTGGCCATGGGGGGAGGTAATCCTGTGACAAAATTCAGGGCAAAGTCAGACCATGGGCAGTATGGAATCGGTAAGGATCTAAGTAGGCCTGCTGGAGCGGTGTTGGCGTGTTTGCACCTTGCAGGATGTCGTCCAAGTAAACAAAGACCAATAAGGTAAGGAAGTCCCTGAGCATTTATGAGAGTTTGGAAGACAGCTGGGATATTTGTCAGACCAAATGGGACCACTAGGTACTCATAGTGTCCAGTTGGGGTGTCTTCCATTCATCTCCTTCTCAAATGCGGATGAAGTGATACGCATTCTGCGGATCCAATTTAGAGATGGCGCAGGATTTGCTGAACCCCACCTTGAGATCATGGTACTCTGAGGGAATGTGGGTGAGATCCGGTGGTTGCTCTGCGGAGGCAGGACTGCGGCATGAGTTGATGGCAGCTTATAATAGGATGATGGGCTCCAGACTGAGATTGAGTTACTGGCCCAATTGATTTGTGGGTTGTGACGGGTTAGCAAGGGCAGACCCAGGACAACCATGGTGTGGGATCCTTCCTTGATGATCAAAAACTAGGAAATCAATCGGTGAAAAACAGGGAAAACAGGTCGTGAATCATGACAAATAATATATACTTACTTTAATTATGGTACTACTTACAAACATTTATATTCCTACAAGGCTTTTATGCTGAATTTCACCCTATCAGATTGCTTCTCTGCTGTTGCTTCTGTGGTTGCTGAACACTAGGGACTTTCTTTGATATGGTCCAAAGTTGACTTGCAGACTCCTGCCATGTTATCGAATGATGGGGAATTATTGAATAACTATATAGCCAATTGAGTTTTGGTGTAGCATGGTAATGAGAGTATTCTTATACTAGATTGAAGCTCCAACCCTAAGGGCCGTGCACTGTTGGTCGGACCAATCAGATTCCATGTTGCAGGACTGTTTTGATCATGTGGACTGGGAAATGTTTCGAATGGCAGCGGACAGCATTGATGAATACGCAGACTCAGTCTGCGGATTTATCAGGAAATGTGTAGATGATGTTGTACCATCCAAAACAGTGAAAATTTATCCAAACCAGAAACCATGGATAAACAGTGATGTTCGCATGGCACTGGCAGCA
>JAQMYL010000002.1:8957169-8972273 GCA_030014365.1 Clarias pachynema | reverse complement strand
AAGAGACAAGTCTGTGGCCCGGCGTAATTCCAAGAACGCCCTATCTTCAAGAGCCCCGCCAGTGCTCAAGTCTCTCACTGAGAGCGGTGCAGTGGAGCTCCAACCTGACCTGCTGCCTGAAAAGCTTTTCCCTCCAGGGAAGATGAAAGTCTACACAGTTTCGAAGGAAGGAGAGAGATAGCCTGCAAGCGTCTCTTCTATCTGGACCGTCATCATACAACCCCGCGCTTCCGCATCAACTATATTTAAATAAAAAAATTAATAAGTCGATGGCACAAAAACACGGGATGAATATAGCTTACTCCATGAAAGAGTTAACTCGTCATGAAGGTCGCTAAGGAAAGGGAGAGAGCGTCGTTGAGGCTCCGCCCCTCGGCCACCCGACAGAAACCTGTCATCTAATTTCGAGTGCTTGGAAGCTATTTCCATCTCCGCGGAAGCGAGAGAGAATGTGTATCCTGCGCATTCACAAGAAGCGCCAGGGCGCGCTTGAGAAGCGGACGGAGGAATTTCCCAATCCGGCGAGAGCGTGAGAGAAAGGAGGGGAAATCCGTCTCGTGCACATCTGCCAGATCCACGCGAAAGCCCCAGGAATGCGCCGTGGCTCGCGGCTTCTCTTTAAAGAATGCGAGCCGCGCACAAAGCACTTTAATCGAAACAGTAAGTGTGGAGATCGCCCTCCATGATGGATTTATCACACGGAGGGAGACTTCTCGCTTGAAACTCAGCCATATCGGTGAGTTAAACACTTTCTTATTTTTGCTGGTTTACACACACACATGCGAACACAAAACAGTCCTGAAGACAAAAAAATCTGAGGAATGTTTACGGTTCACTCCTATTTATAACCTGCAGGTGCACTTCATCAGATGATGTCACCTGCCTGAGGTTACAGTATATATGCCAAAATTTGCCGTATTTGATACACACATGCTTCACAACCGGCAACACAGAAAGATGTTCCCATAGCATTTTCACGCAGAATCGAGTATAGCTATTGAAAGGGAACAACTGTTTCAAATGTGTTTGTATGTTGCAGCATTAAAAGTATCCTTCACTGTAACTAAGATCTCAAGCCCAAACCAGAAAAACATCACCAAACCATTATCCCCCATCCACCAAACTTTACTGTTTGTGCTATACAGTCCAGTATGAAGCGTTCAAAGCAGTTTATCAATTAGACTAGACTAGACTGCCAGCTAGTGAAAGAGAGATATATATTACTCCAGAATACATTTCCATTGCCCCAATCTCCATCAGTGACATGAGGTATGCTACTCCAGCTAACACTAATTCTAATACTCATTGCACATAGTAGTCTTCAGCTTGTGTGCAGCTGTCTGCCATAGAGACCCATTTCATGAAGCTCCAGATGCATAGTTCATGTGCTGATGTTGATTTTTTCCTGATTTTTACATATTTCAGCAGTCAGCCATCCCACTTTGTATGTTTGCATTGCCATCTGCTGTGTGGGTGAATGTTGTTGAACCAAGACACTTTTTGCAACTGACTTGACAAAGGTGTAATCATATGACAGTACCATGTTTAAAGTGAATCAACTCTCCAGTACAACTTATTCTACTACCTGTGTTTAAATAAATATTTAATTCAATCATTTTACAGATCAGCCATAATAGTGTACCCAATATTTTGTAAGTTTCCTTTGTGCCACCAGGATGATTTTGGCACCTTTGGCTTTGCTCCACAGGGCATCTGCAGGTGTACTGTGGCATTTGGCACCAGCATATTGGTGGATGCTTTGGGTGCTGTGGGTTGTTGGGTGCGGAAGTAGTAGAAGTTGGTCGGACCTGTATGTTCAGCACATTATGTGGGTGATTGATTGGATTGTGACTCGGGGAGTTTAGAGACATGGTTGGCGGTCTTGGGCTCTTTGCCTACAGGGCCACTTAAGGGGCACGCTGTGGTGCCCTGGGTGTTCTGGTACCTTTCTATCAGAGCTAGCATTAAGATTTCTGTGCTGAATTGGCTTTTCTCTGGGATCAGATCAGACAAGCTGGCCTTTGCTCCCCACAGGCTTGAGAGTCTTGAATGCCCATGATCCTGTCACCAATTCACTGGTATAAACTTGATAATCAATGTTAACCAGTTAATTTTTCAGCTGATCGGTATGCTTTCTCTGAGACTTTAGACCCAAGATACCACCACACATATATTTTAAATGGTTTTAAGGAATTACTTATTTTGTCTTCACTTGTTCAATGTTTAAATTCCAGTACGATTATTTATACAGCACACTTAAAGAGAAAAATTACCTTACACATAGTTGCAAGAACAAGCTGCTTAATAAAAATCTGTGTGAAGTAGGTTTGAATTGCCTTCTTCAAATATAATTCAAATGCCAGATAAAATATATCCCAAGAACATTTTATATGCTTCTAAAATTTATTACATGAAAACCTAATAAATAATTTAATGAGAAGCTAATATAAGTAGTTTATGATATAGTAATATAAGACATACATATTTAGTATTTTGGGAATTAAAATGCTTAAACACATTATTAATAGTTTATCTAAAAACAAAATAAGTACGCATTAGTTATTCCATTGAGTATACCATTTATTCTTTATTTCTTTCTTTCTTTCTTTTATTTATTTTTAAGAAAGAATTATGCAATTAAGCAAGTTCCTTCATGAACTACAGTACAAACATCTGCACTGCACAGTTATAAACACCTCAAGGGTATCTTTTTTGAAGAGCCAAAACAGCACTGAATGTGTATGTGAAAAGAGAACGAAATATGCAAATATGGAATGCAAATAGAAATCATTGGCACAAAATGTTTTGTCTTTGCAGGACTGGTTGTTTTAAAGGAATCTAATTTTTATCTGTAGTTACTATGTTTCTGTATAATGTTCTTCTTAATGTTTCTGTTGTAATCATGAGGCATGGAAATCATCCAGTGAATATTAAACATTAATTTCATGCTTTGTGCCTGCTGCATGAATGAGTGGCTATGCTTGCTTTAAACCCCCCAAATCCCCCGCCCCCCCTCAGATAAATAATGTTTGGTGTACTTAAAGCACGTAAAATAGGACTTACACCAAAAAGCACATGGATTAAAATACAAGTTTAAAGGTACAGCACCATAATAATTTCCACTAAATTCAGTGACAGTCCCAAGCCCAGATAAAATGGAAGGCTTGCATCAGACAAGGAATCCAATGTGAAACCAGTGCCAAGTTGTGTGCAGATCGGATGGTCAGCTGAGGCGACCCCTCGATGGGAGCATGATAAAAGTTAAGAGACATAATTTCTGTATTTCTAACTGAAGAATATAAGTTATTATATTTTATAATGAAATCAATAAGCACACAGCTAAAGAATAATAAATTAAAGGTTAGGTGTATCACAGGCGTTGTTAGGGAAATGTGTGGATCCAAGTGCTGTGTGACAACAGAAAAGGGTGACTTACAGTTTAGTAGATGCCGCCATGACCTGAGGGAAACTTGTCGAGGTACGGAAGGCAGTGGTTGGAGAGAATATGGGACAAATAACAAGAAGTCTCATGGTCAAAAGACAGCATGCAAAACCAAAGTTTGTAAATTTGATTGATTGTTAAATCCAGGAGGGGACACCCAAAGGTGAACAGGATGCACAGTTATTAACCCCTAGCTATCTGATATAACAAGTGGTGCTTTCTGGTTGTGCTATATAGAAAATTAGTATTACGGTTTTAACTCAGCATACATTTTCTAATCAAACTTTTAGATGCTTGCCATACTGTATAGTTACAGTATACAACAGTCTGCATTAGCTTGATCCACAGTTCACAGCCTAGTTCCTGTTTGAATTGATGCTATTTGAAGATGGTTATTAAATTTGAGTTTACCTGCATCCTCGTCAATTCTGTGTCTTGACAATAGTGTTACAACCTGGACCAGAAATATAATTAATTGTCAAATCAAATGTAGTCCACAGTTTACATGGGAAAAAATGTTCACTAACAACCATAGCTTTGCTATTTGTAAAAGTACTGAGAAGAAACTTTTTAATTTTATTTCTCTAATCTAAAAAAAAAAAGACAGAAATTAAACATTTCGACCATGGCACAGAGTGCTACATTTGGCAGAATTGCAATACACTAAGGATACCATTCTCACAGTGAAGCATGGTGGTTGCATCATTTTGAGGGATATTTTTGTCAGCAGGGAATAAAAAACTGATCAGGGTTCAAGACAAGAAGTTTAAGCCAAAATATATCATCCTAGAAGAAACTTATTCCAGTCCGAGGCTTTAGTCTGAGGCAGAGGTTTAGTCTAGAGGTTCAGAGGTTCCAACAGCATATTGGCAAAGTTATGCTCAAGTGGTTTAAATACAAGAACTTAAATTTTTATGTTAGACTAGTCCAGTCAAAGAGCAGAACTCAATCTAATCATTTGTGCAAGACTTTTTGCTAAAATAGGAGCAAAAATATCAGGATTCAGATGCCAATACTGATAGAAGCATATCCCCAAATAACAGCCAAATGGTGCCGTACCATATATTTACCCAGTGGAATAAACCGTAAATATCTGCTTTGTATTTATATTAATGGTTTAAATTAACATTTGTGTATAAATATAAAAGATTTACAATATTTTATATCTTCACATGTTAGACATTCGTTAATCAAATGTCCCAGGGGATAAACACTTATTTACGGCACTATCGGGTAGTGGTGGTTCAAACGGTTAAGGCTTTTGGTTTTCTATTACTGGGTTAATGATCACAAGGTTGAGGGCTCAAACACCAGCTTGCCACTGATGAGCCCTTGAACAAGGCCTTTAACCCTATGTGTTCAAGGGGCACTAAATCCTGGCAGACACTACGCTCTGACCCCAGCTTCCTAACTGGGGTATGTGAAAAAATTATTTTCCTGTGCTGTAAAAAGGTACATGTGACAAACAATTGAATCTTAATGTGCCCACACTGCAAATAAGCTTACCTTGTACATGATTAGAAAACTTTTCTTTAATTTCCTTTTGTTTGTACACACATTATATCACCTTAAATAAGAATTGCTATACGTCAAAGTAATTCTGCACAATATTTTATTATTATTTACTTTGGACAAGGTGTTTTGTCTGGAAGCATGTGCCATGCCTTCATTTCATAATGTGAATTAATTATAAATAAATGAGTTGAGCATTGTTCCAATAACATTGCAAGTTATTCATTGTACAGTATATACAAGGTCTGTAATATAGGTCTGTAATATAATGAAAACAATTTATTTACAAGAACTTTTGCGAACAATGCAATAAGTGCAGTACGAATAAAAAAGCTGGTCAAGAATCTGTTGAAAAGTTCTGTAAAACATGCAAAAAGCGGAACACCAGAGAATGTTGAATGTGTGCAGGGTGCAATCAAAAAAGACCAGTGACTGACAGTGTGAGAACTACAGTAAAAGCATAATTAGGAGCTTATTACATGTAATCCAGTCATTACATGGCTGGATACTTTCCAGACAGACCTTGTATACTGTATGAGCAGTTTGCCAACAAAACACAATAAACCCATTTTTGGCTTTTATGGAAAATATATTTTTTTCTGACTCAAGGTTGTCTATAACAAAATATTTAATCTGAAAACTGCCATATAACCTTATGTAAGAAGCTTTAAACTTACAAATTTCTGGCAAACCATGACAGGTTAGGGCTGTATTTAGGTAAAAGCAAAAGCCGCCATACCAAGCCAATTGTATTGCTTCTTTCTGTCACATGATCAGTGAAGGAAATCTACCTACAGGGAAAAAAACAACAGCTGCCATGAGTGACCTAAATGCATTCAATTGATTTTGAAAAATGTTAAAGCTAAAAAAAATGACGCGCTGTTGAAGTTACTCCAGCAGTATTGAATCTGTTGCATGCACATGGCCTCTTTTAGTCTTAGGGGACCACTGAGGACTTGTACAGTTTGTTGATTCACCAACGGATGCTATATGGCACATAATTGTACTATGATATGAATCTGTAGTAAATTACCAAATGTAGTGGAGGAGGCTGACAATGCTGTTTTTCTATTACTTCTACATATATGTTTGTTATGATCTTTAATAATAATAAGTTTTATAAGTAGACTTATCAGAAAGTATATACAATTTCTGGCAATGCTTTTGTTTGAAAAAGTATGGTCATTTTAAACTTCTCAATTTTAAGCTCTCAACACTCACTCACTCATCGTCTATACCGCTTTATTCTGTATTCAGGGTCGAGGGGGGGCCTGGAGCCTATCCCAGGAGGCTTACAGTAGGGCATGAGGCAAGGTACACCATGGAAAGAGTGCCAATCCATCCCAGGGCACACACATTCACTCACTCACACACTACGGGCACTTTGCGAATGCCAATTAACCTACTGTAATCTGCAGGTCTTCGGACTGCAGGAGGAAACCCACCAAGCCCACAGAGACAGGAATCAAGCCTTGCCGGGAATCGAACCCAGACCCTGGAGGTGCAAGGCAACAATGCTAACCACTACACAACTGTGCCGCCAATCATTATTATTATTACTACTACCACTACTACTACAAGGAAATGCATTCCCGCAAATGGACAAAGTTGATTCCCTAACACCATTTATCCTGGAAGTAAAGCACTCCAATAACAAATTATCTCTTAAACACTGACAATTTTAATAATTTATCTTAATTTCTCCCCTTTGAGTTGCCCTTTTATTGCAGGTGCCACATGATTAATTTGTTCTCTAATATCAGAGGACAAGCAGAGTCCAAGAGAACCTACAAGCAAGAGAATGCTACAAAATTGACAATGTTTTTATCTAGTTTAATTTCCAGCACCAACCTACTTTCTTTGTTTGAGATAATAACTCTTTTTTGCATTCATTTTACTGTCACTACTGAGTTCTGCTTGCACTTCTCTTGTGGCACTTTTCAATTTCATGTTTTTGAGACAAATTCACATGTGGCATTGGGAAGTCTGAAAATAGTGTTATATTTGCATAGGCATCCCTGTTCCTGACACTCAAATTAATTACAAATCGAACGTAAGTGAGGTAAGACATTTCAGGCATAAAAATACTAAATGAATGAGTTTATTGTTATGGAGTGCGCAAAACCTCAGGGTTAATTTAGAAAGTAATTTAAATTAACAGACTTTGAAGCCACAATCTTGTCTTATAGAACAAAGAACTCACAAAGGGAACAATCAGCATTTACAGATTATAATTCTGCTGTTCACTGGCATGCCACATAATATAGGCCCCTTTTGAAATAAGACGTGATGCCTTTGCATAAAGGAAAAGAGAAAATAAGGAAATATTAAATACATTTTGAGCATGGCTTTATTATCAAGAGATTTTAAATAGCATTATTAGCACTACTTTGTAATATAATTTGATTTCTCTCATACGGATGTGATGGTTAGATAGAGCAATGGTTTATGAACTGTCTAAAGAATTATGCAGAACACAGTGAATGCCAGAGTGGAGAGGGCTTTACAAAATGAAACACAGTGGGATCTGCAGTTTGAAAACAGATGATTTTTTTTCCCTGCTCGTGTGTTAATCAGCCCCTTGAACTATTCATTTTGACAGCTATTTGCGAAGCATCTGACCTCTGCACCATTGCCTAGTTAAACACAGGCTTTGTTCTCTTAGACAGGATTGTGGCCTTAAATGCCTTTTGGTTTAAATTACTTTGCAAATTAAGTCTGAGATTTAAGAATTCCATAACAATAAACACATTAATTTTGCATCGAGGTTAAAATGTCTCCGCTTGCCTCATGAATTCAATAGTCAGTATGTATGAATGTAACTGCATACAAATAAAGTATTCTGTAAATGGCAGATATATTTTCCAACAAATATAAATACAGATATAAATAGGATGAATGATATTCCTTGTATCTGTTTGTTTGTTTCCTCAATTATTATTTTAATCATTTATTCATTTATTTATGTAGAAAGCATGCCATAAAGATTCAGGTCCATGTATTTTGTCTGGGTGAGCAGTTAGTTATGAAGCGTGTTGGAATGAGTGAGCAGATATAAAGCTCACAGAACAAAGAAATACCAAATAAATAAATAAAACATTGAATGATGCATTGACAGAAATGAATTATTTCATAGTCAGGTACACATCAAAATAACTATTTAAAATTTAGATCATACCTTCTCTAAGTTTAAATCCAAATATAGCTACAGATGCAAATATTGAAGCACTAAACAGGTACAGATTTAAATACTGCCAGTGCATTACATTATTAATGTAATAAAAGTGTGTGTGCAGTGGCGGTATGTCTTTCAGTTATTGTACTTAATCCCTAAAGTATTATTTTGGCATATTTATAAATTGTTTAAGTACTATTAAAATTGAATATCTGTACTATATTCAACATTTAGTACGAAGATGAAATAGAAGATAAAGATGATATAGGTGCCCAAGAGTGTCTTACCTTATTCAAATGTTTCAGGATGCTGGACAAAACAAAGATTGAATAAATGCTTACATATAAATATACAATGACTGCATACATTTTTCTTCTCAAGGATACAACTTTAATTTGGAAAAGTATGTTAAAGTAAGTTATGATAATTTGGTAAAATTAACTTTTTAGATTTATCTCAATTAACTTGCTTTCTTTGCTAATACCCACATACACTAGTAGTAATACACCTGTACAGTAGCTTACATGAATTGGCTAGGCAACAAGTCACATTCCAGGTAATGGTAAATATTGGTCACAGAGGTCTAGTCAAAGTCCAGACCTCAACTTACAGTAACTGGAATCCTGTGATGGGACATTAAGAGAGCTGTGCATTAACAAATGCCCAAAACCCTCAATGAACTGAAGCAATGTTGTAGAGAACAATGGGTCAATACTGCTCCATGATGATGTGAGAGACTGATAAAATCATACAGAAAAGGATTACTTCAAATAATTGCTGCTAATGGTGGATCCAAAAGCTATTGAATCATGGGGGGAGGGGGTACTAAGGAATGCCCACATTTTTTTTCTTTCTTTAATTTTTGTTAATATATATATTAAAAGAGGGAGTGCTAACTTTTAAACATGACTGCATATTGCAAAGCAGGGGAAAATGATTTGGAATCATGATAAGGATAAATATGTTTTTGCAAAAGGCAACTTTAGTTAACATGATAAGTATAGTTGATCTGCCATATGTTTTGGGGCAGAGTTTTGTGTATACAGTATGCAGGGAAATAAGGGCAACTTAATGAGCAAAAACAAACCGATAAAACTAAAATCTTTTTCATTTTAGTAAAAAAGGGAAACGTTAAAGATCTAAAACATAAATCACTTTTAATGCATTACAAAAACATATGAAAAAGAATACATGGTCTATCCATGGTTTGTGGATTTCCTTCAGGTACTCTGGCTTCTCCCTACAGTCTGAAGATATGTGCTGTAGACTGAATGTTTTCTTGTCCTGTTATCCCAAAGCTATGTCTCGTTAGAGATGTTCCCTGTTAGCCTAGACTTAAGTCCTATTAACAGTTACCCAGTGATGCTACCTGTTGGTCTTTGTAGCCCAGAGATGTTTTGTGTTGGTCCTGGAAACTATTTTATTTGCTTCTCCTGAGCCTTGTTCTAATGTACCTGAAACATTCTACATTCTCTCTCTAAATTATGGACAATCCTTACCATGCTCATGCTCTGGAGCCATTGCCACTGTATGTCTGGTACAGTCTCAGCCATGCTCTGCAACATCTTGGCCAGTCAGTACACCATCTCACCTAGCCCAGCAGCACCCTCTGGTGCTAAGGATGTACTGCTGGTTTTGAGAGCATTGTGCTTCTTTTGCCACTTGGCTTTGAGAACATTGTGCTCACCCTGCCATCTGGCTTCAATGAAGTTGTGCTTGCAGGACATTCCAGCTTTCCAGATGTCTTGCATGCTCTACCACCTGGTTTTAACAACCTGGTGCCAGGTGCATGCATAGCAGATTCGCTTAGGTCATGCTTGCTCTACACTCTAGCGTTGAAAGCATCATGCTCGTGCCACCACCAGTCTTTGAGAATTTGATGTTTGCTCCACACACAAGCCTCAGTGATGTTGTACTTGTTCTGCCTCAAGCTTCAAAGCTCTGTTCTGAAGTCTATGAAGCAGGATCTTAAGTGGCCACAGATTACCTCATGCCCAACCCTGCATGTGTTTCTGGCCCAGTGCCCATGTCAAGTACTTGCCCAATACCTGTGTCAAATCCTGGCACAGTGCTTGTGTCAAGTCCCAGTCGAGTGTCCATCTGAAGCTTCGAAGCCTTGCCATAGCTAAGTGCTGGCAAAGGCCCATGCTAAATGCAATAACAGTTCCCTTGATTGGTCCCTGTTGTTTGTATTGTTTAATTTATTTTGGTTTCCCCAATGTTCTTTTTTCCAGTCAATCCGGTCCTTTGTTCATGTGATTTTTTAAGACACTTACAGTACATGTGTTTACACCATGCATTGTCCCCAATTCATGCCACAGTCATCAGTAATAGAAAAAATACCACCAAATAAAGATGTATAAAATCACAGCAGTTCATATAGCCTAAATTATATTGTAAGTTTATGTAGATCTTATCAAGTGTTTCTGAAATTAGAGAATTAATTAGAAATGAAGAAAGAAGAATTTTAACCGTTTTTTGTTCATTCTTTCCACATGCCTTTCTCTGCTTTACCTATGGTTACCTACTGTATGGTTTACTTATGGCTTTTTTTTAATCATGTTTTTATCTGCTTTACCTATGGTTCCCTCAGAGCTGTACTGTATATATTATTTGCAATTAAATTACCCAATGGGACACAGATTTTTGTTTGTTTGTTTGTCAACTGCACCTTTGATAAACAAGTGGAATAAAACATTAATCCGTCCATTGAATTGAATTTCTTCTGCTAAAAATGGAACCTCAAATTACTTTTAGTTTTTTAAAGAACCATTTTCATTCCAATGAATGAGCACAGTGATGTACTCTAATGTTATTTTGTAATTTTGAATCTCCAATTTTATGATAGGCTTTAGAAACAAAATTTCCATTTGAATATCATGGGGGAAAAAACTTAAATCCAAAATTCAATTGAGCTACTACAAAATATGCTTTGTAAAATCCTCTTACCTAAAGAACTGTCAAAGCTGGCGGAGACAGTAGAAAAAAGAAACATAAGATCATATTATATAATGGCAGACATAAGCAGAATACACCTTCTGAATGGAACTGAATTTCATTAGGCAGACAATATTTGCTGTAAATATAAGGACCTAATTAAGATGCAAATCTCCACACAGTAGCACTATCTGAGTGACAAATGCCAGCACTGGCCTGACCATCAACCATACTGGACACTGTTCGTCAAGCTTGTATCTTTTAAATTCCCTGGCAACTTGTTTATCCATCCAATTAAATAAATAAAAAAACACAATTTTCCTTACAGAGGACTTCATTTCCCATTTGTAAAGAAGATCTTTGTCATCTCCACCAACATGTGCCATTGTGTTGAACTATGGATCTATGAGTATACATTAAATGCCAGTGCAGTAAGCAATAGAATGCATGTTTTCCCCTCTGAGAAGGACACAACAACAATCCTAAATGAATAATGTACTTTTAACTCAGAGATGCAACAGACTATCAAAAATTAAGAATAAATTCAAAGGGCATGTGTCTCTCATCTCTTATCAAACACAATGTTTAGCTTTATTAAGATCCAGTTCTGGCCAGCGAGCATTCCGTGCTGTCAATTCTCATCAGCTGATGTCTACATTTAATCTGCTCTTATGCAGTGCTGTCTCTGGGCATGAGTCATGCTTGGATTAATGAATAATAAAGTTTTTGTTAAAGAAAACATGTTTAATGTGTCAGTACCTAGTAGAAAAACAAATATAAACCACTCTCTCTATCCTACTATATGCTAATATTACAAGAGCAGTGAGAATCTGTAGGTGGTGGGGTGGCACAGTGAGTAGTGCTAATGCCTCATAGCTCCAGGGTCTCTGGTTTGATCCTAATTACTGTCTGTGTGGTTTCACATGTTCTTCCTACATCCTCTGGGTTCTCCAGTTTTCTCCCACCTCTAATAAACATGCCAGTCGATGGTTTGGCTAAACTAAATTGTCTTTTGGCATGAATGAGTGTGTAAATATAGGTGGGCATGGGCCCCTTTGGACCACATTTCCATGAAGGATGTATTCCAACCTCATAGCTAATTTTCCTAGGAAAGGCTCTAGTATCAACATGACTCTGATCAGGATAAAGCATTTAGTTAATAAAAGAGTAAATTAATGTTTGAAGTGTTTTATGCAGTTTCATTGGTTCCACTGACATCCACTGAGAGCAATTAGCAACTTCCCACATACGTACATTTTCACAGTCGAAAAAAAAAAAAAAACTACACACAAGACAAGTTATACAATAGAAATCAAACGGAATGCCAAAAAGACAGTACATAAATAACTAAATACACAGAAATGCAGACAGCACACACTAGCCAACACTGGCACAAATGGCATTACGTGAAAGCTTGTCTGCTATCTTCGAAGATGTTGGCACAATGCTGTTTTGGAACTCTACTAAAGGATAATTTTTATACTGTATTCTGCTTTTTCCAGATTTTTTTGTCAAATTTGTTCAGTGCAATATTACGGCAAAGTGTTATAGTATAGACTAGAGCAATTAATCACAGAAAAGTTGTGCAAAGTTAACTGTTGTTTGCATATATAACAAGAGGCAAGGACAAATCAGATGATAAAGTCATTGTATAAACATGTTTCCAACTGGTAAATTATATTTTCTGTCTTGGTCAGGTAATAAAAATGCATACATCAGAAGTGACTAGATGCGTAAGTTTTGGTCTATGCCATAGAATGAGATAAAGTTACAGTAGCTAACCATCTTGATATCATTAGCACCTAGGATAGCTACTACCAAATGGTGCAGTTCCTTGAATGTCCACTGGGAGCTGGCTCCGAAAGTGCATCAATCCCCATGCTAAAATCTCCCCATGTTAAAATGCAGAAATAAACAGCCTGCAGTCTGGGAAAAGAGAAAATTAATGTTCTCTCCATAGCTAGATTTCCCAATCATGACAACACTATAGGGGTGAATTTTATGTAGGCCATTAGTTAAAATTATACTAAATTGTACATATTTAGGGGCATTGTTCATTTTAAGTAACCAGCAAACTGGAATCATTTTAGTTTAACTTACCACACGAAATTTAAATAGATATGTAGAAAAATACTAATCAAATCACCACGTAGGTATCATTGTAATGTCATATCAGCTGGTCCCTGGTGATTCCCATCCCTATTAACCTCATTATCCATCATGTATACATTGTATACATGTATACTCATGTATACATTATACATTATACAGTTGAGGGGCCCAACATTTGTTTGTTTGGTGATGCTGGGGTTTGAATGGCCAACGGCTTAACCGGAGAAACCCATGCCAAATGGTGTAGCTGACAGACCTCTACTGCACACACCTCATTGACCTCACCTCACCTCATTTTTTGCTCAATTTACAACTACAGTTGATGATAAAACCACTGCTGCTAAGCTGACCTAAAAGAAGGGCATTTGCTTAAGCCATCACCTTAGGCAGAACTAAAGCACTAGCAATGTCTACCAATGTATTATCTCCATTCTCCACACATACTCATGTAAACTAAATAAAAGAAAACAGTCTGTGTTTTTCTCTCGCTTCTGATTTTTTGAACAAGGCTCATCAAACATGCTGCTTGATGTTTACAGTGACAGTAAAGCCATAGCTAGCCAAGACCAGAAAAATGTCACTGCTTATACAGCAGACAATTCCAGTGTTGATTATTGAACCCACATAGTGAAATGAAAGTAACCATCTGGAGGTAGACTCAGTCAAAGCAGAGGTCCAAGTCTGAATTACAGAAAGTAGAATATCTCTGGTTAGTAATTATCCATATCAGTAGCCTCTTTAAAAAAAAAAAATAATAATAATAGTCATTAAATGTATGATTTAACATCTCAAACCTATTAATGTATTGGCTGTCTCCTACTGTAGGTAAACTGGTAAAGCAATCACTATTAGAAAAACAGAGTGGTGACGGCCATGGCAAAGTTTTCATTGCCCAAATCCAAGTGCCTGTGAATGAATGAGCATTGGATTCTAGATTAATGTTAATGTCTTATTCATGATTATTATTATTCATGATTATTTCATGATTTCATTGGATTGTAGATTAATGTTAATGTCTTATTTTTGTTCTCATTATTGAAAAGAATTGTCCTCTTTTTGAGCATCATGCCAGTAGTCACCCTATGTGTGGGTTCAGGTGACGGAGTTCAATTTAATGCAAAGTAAGGGAGTCATATAAATTTGCCACTTTAGAATTTTAGTAAAGCTAATGCTAAGCTAGCTTGTGGTAACTGAGGTAAGGCCCATGCACTGTTCACTTCACCCATATGCCCATTTATGGATTAATTAGGATTTAGGTGAAGACGTATGGGTTACATCATAGAGGGTTACTAAGTTCTTTTATACAGTCTATGGTAAAAGACAAGCTTTTGTTAAAGCTACTTCTTGCTTTCTGTGACACTCAAGATGTTGCTCAAGAAGCGCTTTTGTAACACTGAAGAGAAAATTGAAGCAAAATAGCAAAATAGGTTTATGTAAGTTTTATGTAATTAAATATCCCAAGTATACAAATATAATATAGTGCACAATCAATTATAATTTACTTCATCATTAAAAGATACACCATGTTCTTATTAGCTAATAGTGTACGGTGCTAGGGAATTGCAAGATGAATTCATTTGTATGATCAGAATTTCATCCACTGTCCTTTGACCAGTATATCAAATACAACCTACCCATTTCTTTTGACCAATCCACTTCAGCCCTATTTACTTGCACATCATCTATGGTCCTTCAACATAGACCTACTCACCATGCACTTAATGTGTAGTATTTCCACCCCCAAAGTCTCTTTTGCTCTTATCCACTCTGCACATTTAAAAAACAGACTTATTTTTCATTTATCACCCATTTCTTTTTTTCACATTAGCCATCCTTTATAAACTGACCAACAGATGGTGGTGGACTTTGCAAAGAGGATGGAAATGGCAGTAGTAAATACTTTCTTCCAGAAGAGGCAGGAACATA
>JAQMYL010000002.1:8937590-8954909 GCA_030014365.1 Clarias pachynema | reverse complement strand
AAACAGGAAGTTAATATCACCAACCATTCCCATTTTATTAAGGTGTATCCATATAAATGGCCCACCCTGTATAATGATTACTATAGTGTTAATGGTTAAAAAAACAATTTTCAAATAATTCTAATCTTTATTAACCTAAAAGGGAAAGTCCATCTGTTTTCACCCATATGTTCAGCCATTTATTTGGGTTGCACTGAACTGAACAGTTTCATTATCTGCGCCATGTGCTTTTCATCAGCTCTTTTTTTCATGTTTTCAAGTTCCCTCACTCTGTCTTCTGCGTTTCCTGTTTCTCTGACTTTCTCAATCAAAAAGTCCAGATGCTGCAGCGTATACACAGAGTCAGATGCTAAGGCGATCTCCTCGAGCTTGACAACACACTGATAACACTCTTCCACCAGTCTGATTTTTTCTTTTTCCATTTCTGTTATTTCAATCTCAAGTCGATTTATCAAGCTCTTTTTGTCTGGAGACTTCATCTCATATTTCCTTTTCAGATCTTCACGAGTCTTCTTGACCCTCCTCGTCTTTGTCACATACATTTTCCTTTCTTTAACATGTTCAGTGTAGTGACATCTTCCTGTACACACTGTGCATTTCTCCTCTTGCATGACGCTACACCAGGAAAGATCTTTGACCCACCAGCATCCTGGGTAATGGCAGTTCTCCTCACACACTGTACAGCAAGTCGCCTCTTTCCACCCAAAGTGCCACCACTGATTTTCTATTGGGACCTTCTCTTTGTAAACCTCGTCAACCTCATACTGAAAGTTATCCACAAATCCTGTATTTTTCTCAAGTTGCTGTAAAGCCTCTTTAGTCTGTTTAAGTTCATTTTGCCTTTTTTCTGCCAGCATGAATCGGTCCTTGATATTGAAGATGGATGCTGTGAGTTGTTTGCGGTTTCTCAGCACTACTTCAGTCATCTTCGTGCTTATGGGTTTAATTTCATTCAGAAAGATCAGAAAGCCCCCCATTGCTTTGTTTAACAGATCCCATGATGCTTCATAATCCTCTAAAATTTCCTCATCATTCAGGTCTTCACAGTGAAAGTTGTCGAACCTGAAATACATCGGCTCTCCTTTATCAGTCAGAGCACAAGGGACTTTAGATTCTTTGATGGCTTTAATGGCATTACTAGGTTTTCTGGAGGCGTGTGTGATGAACACAACAATGTTTTTCCCCACATCATATCCAAATAACGAGAGAACAGCATTAAAAACATAATGCTGTCGGTCAGTGAGACGAGCGGTGACTGATGTCACAACAAGACACACTGCATCGATTTCATGAACTCCATCTTCATGTCTAAATAACTCATGTAAACTTTCAGCAATTTTTACATCCTCCTCTATTCCTTCTGTGCTTCCAAATCCAGGCGTGTCGATGATGGTCAGAGAGAACGGGCTGTGTTCAGTAAACACATCATACACTGTGACTACATTTGTCTGAGAAGCTGTTTGATTTTCTCTTGTCTCTATGATCTCAAACCAGATTCTGTCTTCACTTTTAACACCCAGCATGTAGTTGACCATGGCGTTGATGAGAGTCGACTTTCCTGCTCCTGTTTCTCCAACAAGTAATATGGTTTTATGAGGCTTACTGTTGTCCTTTTTCCTAAACACCACTCTCTTCAGTCTTTCATCATCATGTACAGTCTTTGTGTTAAGAATGTATCTTTTGATTAATCCATCTACTTGTCTGCTGTTACTTTTGATTTCATTTAGTTGTTCTTCCACTGAGGTGTACAAGTCTTCATTCCTACACAAAAAAATGCAGGTGCATATTTATTTAATTTATTACATTATGCTTTTAAACATTTACACTATGTAAATAATATTTGCTATTAAACATTACATGTATACTAGTCCAATGTCTCATCTTTTTATACATGGTTGTTCTTTGATAAAGATGTATTGATACCCATATGAGTATGGGGAACTGGTTTGAAATGGGTTAAAAGGTCTGCATTTCCTGAAGGAAATAGATTGAGCTTAAAAGAGCTGCAAGAAAGAAAAAAAAAACACTTTTTATACTTCCAAACCCCCTCTCCAAACCTCTTTGTGAATTGGGGATCAACTGCAGTAATGCTTTATGGTCTCCAACCATTTTTACTTAAAACTGGGGAGCAACTGAGGGAAAGACCTGGTCTGGCTGAAGAATCTTTTTAGAATAAGGCTGTGACATAACAAAATGTGGAAAAAGTGATGCGCTGTAAATACTTTCCGGATGCACTGTTATGGAGGACTAAACATGACATAATTATAAATAAATAATTGTGTGAATAAATAAGTAAATAAATAAATAAATACATAAATAAATAAATAAATGTGTGAATAAATAGGTAAATATAGAAATAAATAAATACATAAATACAATAAGTCCTGGAAAATTGCTAAATATATTCCTACTTTTGTTTATTAACATATTTCAAGATTTATTTATTTCTGAATTTCCACATTTCTTCATTTATTTATTTTTGTGTTGTCACATTTCTTTATTTCTCTATTTTAGATTTTCCACATTTTTACATATATTTATTTCTGCATTTCCACATTTCTACATGTATTTCTTTGTCGCTGTATGCTGATAAGGTACTGTAGGCGGTCCCAGCCTTAGTCGAAACGTGATTGGGCCGCAGGGCACCTCAGACAGAAGCAATCGTTCTTATCAGCGTGATGCTTTTTAGTTATCTGAAACTATGCAAATGGCTGCCAACGAGAGACCGTTAGCACACGTTCTGCAGGATCCTTAACCAAACTGTGTTTGACGGTCTTCAAGAACTTCATATCCTCACGCAGAAAGAGGAAGGGAACGTTGGGCGTCCACGGTGCATTTTACTCAGAAGTAGATGAGCCTCAATTATATTCTGAGGTAAAACGCACCGTGGACTCCCAATGTTCCCTTCCTCTTTCTGCATGAGGATATGAAGACCGTCAAACACAGTATGGTTAAGGTCAACATCCATCTCAGCATCAAGCTGAACTAAATCGTCCATCAGTATGAGCTTCTGGATGAGTCATCAATGTACTCTTGGAGCAATTTTGGTACTCTGGCCACTTCCGGGAGGGTTCACTACTGTTCCTCCACTGTTTTCTCCACTTGTGAATACCAAGATGGTGGCACGTGGACATTGCAAAGCTCATCGTCTCTCCAGATTTGCTGTTTTTGTGTTTATTTCTTGCATGCTCACACGATTCAGTTGCGTGAGTATAACCTATGGCAGACAGTCACTTTTGGAAATCAATCACATCTGCACACTGTTTTGAGTTAATTTTAGTATTTGATGAGATACCACCAGAGCTTGTAAGGAAGCCACAGCGAGCCCTTCATCCCGACCTGAAGTGGCTGACACTGGTGCCAGCACAGAGACATGATGGGAATCTAAAAAGCCAAATATGAATACAAACAATGAATTGAGGAGCACATTAACTCTGCTGACCCCTGATGAATGTGGCAAGGGATTCAGGCCATCAGTGATTTGAAACCACCCAACGGGGCACCTCCAACCAGCTCTGCATCACTCCTGGATGAGCTTGTTTTGAAAAAGGAAACATAGAGCCCATGCTCAAAGCAGAGCTATTACCAGGTGAACAGACACTTATACTCTCCATCTCTAAATTGTGTGCTACCCTGAGCAGGGTGAATGCAAGGAAAACAGCTGGCCCTGACAACATCCCTGGCTGAGTATTCAGAACATGCATGGAGCAGCTGGCTGAGGTCTTTACGGACATCTTTAGTCTGTCTTTGGCCCAGTCTACTGTCCTGTCTTGCTTTTAGTCTGCAACCATTGTGCCAGTGCCAAAGGACTCTGCTGCAACAGCACTCATTGATTTTCAACGCACTCACCCCTGTCATCGCGAAATACTTCGAAAAACTGGTCCTCATCCACTTCAAAGCCTGTCTGCCACCCACTCCAGGCCCATACCAGTTTGACTATTTACTAAATAAGTCAAAAGGGGACTTAATTTCCACGGTGCTCCTTTCTGCCCTGACTTACCTGGACAACACCAACATTTCTGCCAGGTTGTTGTTTGTTTAGTTCACCCTTAAATACAGTTATCCCTTCCAAGCTATTCTTGAAGCTGAAACAGCTTGGCATCAGCACACCACTCTGTAACTGGACCCTGGACTTCCTTACAAACAGGCTTTCCTTATGAAGTCTCACCCTCAGCACTGGAGTTCCTCCGGGATGCGTATTGTCCCCTCTATACTACAGTTGCTACAGGTTCCCCAGAGCCCGCACAAGACTAAAACAAAATGTTTTTCCTGTGGCTGTTACCACACGGAACAGCTGATCATGGAGTGTTATACACCACTTCTGTCACTTTCTGTCTTTATTGTACTGCTTATTTGCATCTTTGCACCATACATAACTTATTATTGCTTATTATTGTATATTCCATCCATATTTATGTTTAATATACTGTATCATTCTGATGTCATATATGTACAGTACATATGTATATCATGCTACATTTGAGCATATTATCTTCTTGACATGTCTATCCACTGCCCAATGTTGTCACAGTTATGCTGCATTATACTGCATATCAAATCTTTATTAGCTACTGCACAGTGTCCCACAGTTTTATTGCATAAACACCATATTGTACCATATGTTTATTACCTACTGCATCGTCTGTTTGTTATAACACATTTCATGTACTTTGCATAATGAGAGAGTTAAATCTAATCTAATCTAGTAATGGATCGCACCCTAAGAATTAGCTTTGTAACCCATTCCAGACTAATACATGTCAATTACTATTTTTCTCATCAGTTTTTGGATTTCTTTAGATTATGTTGCTTTTTTAGATTTTTTTCAATATTTCGCTTTGTCAGACAGGTTCTATTTAAGTGATTTCTTGATTTAACAGGTCTGGCAGTAATTGGGCCAGGGTTTGGCAAGTAAAATTTAACTCAGCTTTTCAAAAATCAAAATTAACTCAGCTTTTTAAAAAATTCATTCATTATTTATCAAGGGGGCAATTACTTTTCACAATGGGCCAAGTTGGTTTGTACAGCAAATGAAATCATCATTTAAAAAACGAATTTTGTATTTCTTGGGTTATCTAATATTAATAAATAACATTGGGTTGTGAAATATAAAAAAATGTTTGATGATCTGAATCATTTAAATGTGACAAATATGCAAAAAAAAAAATCGGCAGGGGCAAAATACTTTTTCACAACACTGTAAAAGTGTTCACACACTTTATTTAATTTCCAAATCCTTCCCAAAGATTATGACTACAGCATTGGTACTATTGCATTTTTAAAATTTGATAAATTTTTAATGTGTGATCAGTGTTGGAAAAGGAAGGTCTTGACTGAGAACTGGAGTGCTGTTGTAATTTAATTTTGTCCAACAGCAGGGCATGACGCAGCGATGATTTTTTTAAATAGCTGCAAGCAGACTTTTTCAGATTTTTAAAAGTTTTTTGGATTCTACATCTTGAGTCATTCCTCATGCAAATAATGCATGTAGGGAGTAAAAATTCAACAGCAGTGATGTCTAGAATGGCTTGCATCAAATTGCGATGACTGTACATAAGCCAAAAAAAATCATCCCCTAAAAAAAGGCAAAATGGAGTGTCCACTTCATGAATTTACTGCAAAATTCAGCAAATCAATATGCCAGAATTTTAGTAAATTTTAAATCTAGATGGAATAGGTAATTTAGCATTTTTTAAAATAAATTTCTTTAAAAAACATGTCCTTATATGAGTGCATATAATTTTGACAGCCATTACAAAAAACAAACAAACAAACAAAAACACCTCAAGCAAAGGTCATGTTTCATTTTACATTACGTTTTTCAGCTAAGTCCAATGCCACTATATTAATCAAACCTCATAGTGGTTTTAAAGCTTTGGTGCCCTGCCCACTACACTGATGACTGATTTATTCACTTCAGCAACCCTTTAATCTAAGGAAGGATGACAGTACGATCCATGACCCTTATTGGTATTAAACTCGATGAGGCTTTTTATTAGTTTATTATGTGAGGCTTTATTAGTGCCACATGAATGTCACTCACCTTTTATTGTGACTGCCATCTTTTATCTACACAGTTTAGGCATACATTTGATGATCTACAGTACTGCAGTTGACCATATAGTCCATTTCCCTAGATTTTCAAACTAGATTTGCTCTATGAATTATCCCTTTTGTATTTTTAAGGGGTGGCATGACATTCCTATAGCCTTCCTCATGCAGAATGAGGATTAACAAATAAAAATAATTCAGACATGAAGTTTGGTGCTCTGCTTGCTGTGGAACGACACTACTTCCCCAGAGTCAAGTATTCTCTGATGTTCGGTGTGGTGCACTAAGAGGGTCCAGATGTATAATTTGCACAATTTCCTAGGCCAATAGCAGAGAAAGATAAATATCTGAATAGACTAATGAGATATTTAAAAATTCTGGAGCACTTACTTTATCTGTACAATTGATAACCCCCCACAATAGAGCAGGCTTTTTTAAATAGCAACCAAAACATAAGACGCAATGCATTTACAATACTCCTTAAATAGTGAAGATATTCTTGCCTCTTTCCACACTCAATAATCTTGAAATCTCACTTTCATTAAGCAACGCATAGCTATTAAAACCATGCCTGCAGTGATGCATGCCTCATAGGCATCCTGTAAAAAGATACACTCTGAGGTCTTTTTATCATCTCCCTTTCTTTTTTGCTTTTACTTGTAATTCAGTACCTATGTCTCATTTATACTTTTCTTGCCTATGGTGCTGCATGTCTGTCTATTTCACCAGAATATTCCACCTGCATCATCTGTCAAGGCTTGATGGATTTTCTAAACATGCTCTAAAAGTTCTGTGACAGATGCCCAACCAGCACCATTATCTGAAAACTCACCTTCGATAGAGCGAGCTTTTATCTGTGTCAGATGGGCTCATAGAGAAGACCTGCTGCCACGTCTCGTGTACTATCAAAGTCCTTTAGCCACTACTCTGCTGTTCTAAGCCTAAATGAGAATGCCTTAGTTTGACAGTGGTTAAAAATAGGGGGGAAAAAAACAAAAATGTTCAGGTTATAAAGCTTCAAAGCTTAGTGTGTTTTTCCATGCACAACATAACCCATTCTGTTTGCCCAGTGTCATTTTATGCCACATTACTCTTAAGGCTCTCCATCCATAAAATAATATTATAGTTTCTTTGAACAGAGATAATGGACATAATAATAATAATAATAATAATAATAATAATAATAATAATCACTATTTTGTTTATGTTACTTTTCTGTCATTCATGAATTCCATGATGTCACCATATTTTCTTTATTTTCAGATCACCACCTCCCTGATATAACCCTTGCTTCCTGTTTGTTTTGTTTCAGGCCTTACCAGATTGCCTTTGTGGCCATGCGCCTGGAGTGCTGCCATTGTCCATCTTTGTGAAGTCTGGTGATTTTATGCCTTTGTCATGTCATGTCATGTTGATCAAGTTCTTTTCAGCTCATGTGTTCAAAGAGGACTGCCAAGTTCTAACAACCCATGTGGATTAGAGACATTTATATTTGAAACCTTGTTTGGAACTGATACAGTACAAGCCTGTAAATAGATGTCTTTCTTCCCCCCCCCCCCCTCCATTTAAATGCTTGTCATGGTTGTGTGCTTGAGTCTTTGCACTGACTATCTTCCATGAACAAAACTGATGGGCAATGGCATCACTTTTTATGCTTCCTAATTTTAAGTACTTTTTTGTAGTATTTCCTTTCAAATAGCAAGCATTTTGTAAACATCTCATTCAAACAAATAATGTATTCCTTTGTGTAATTCATACATTGACTCAACATTGTTTGTTTGGCCTGTTTACCTACAGTATCTCGTACAAAGGCATTTTGAAAAAAAAATCAAACAAACAAACAAAATAAAATCCTGATCCACCTTCATGGTTATTAGTCCCTGCAGTGTTGTATCAACTGCCAGTGAAGCTTGAAGAAATTACCCCCAATGTACAGTATGATACATTTCATAATATCACTTGATATTACTGTCAGTGAAAGGCTGCTTGAGTATAGATCCTGGACTAGAAAGCAATCAGTACCAGATGTTTCATTTTTGTCTTACAGTATGACCAGTGTTTTGTAAATTCATTCTTATGTTGTTTAAGCTTAATTTTAATATTTCTTGAAATAGAGGACTGCTTAGCTTTTCTACTCAATTTATATACCAGCTGGCCCTTCTTCCAAGCATTTCACTGTCCATTAAAATTAAAGACTTAGGCCAAATACTGTACTGAAAATTGATGTGTATAAAATATGGACATTGATGACTTTGCTTTAGCAGAGTGCTCATTTCATGGCTCACTCACTACATTTACTAATATGCTTGATGCAATGTTTTATGTAGTGTTTTAAATTGGCTCTATTTTTTGCTCACATAAACACAGTTCTTCATTATGTAATTCATCAGGTATAATAAGTTTATTACTAAGAAGCTAGGTAAATAAACCAATGTAAGATACTTCCTGCTTGGTCAGCTGTAGATAAATATGGAAACCATGTATTATATTTCCTGTTTTTCATGAAGACAGAATCCAGGTAATGCCTTGTCACACAGACCTCCTGAAAGCAGAGGCAGAGAAGTAGATTTTGAGTGGCACCATGTCTCTGGTATAGATAGGAGGAATGATTTATTCAATAAGTACCTGGATGGTAGAGAATCAGCAGTATGTCTAGACAGTATGTATCTGGTCTACATTTGTCGTTGTGTAGTCTTGGTCATTTTCAACTTAGCTGTGAGAGACATCGTTTATGAAAATATATCTTACTTAAACATACAGTATTTAGTAGCAGTAAAAGGAATATTTTGAGTTCATGTGAGACGTGAGGAATGTCCTCAATGCTCGTGGCTCTGAGGATGCAATGCTTATTAATATGAGATGTTGATGGGTAGTAAAACCAAAAAAGGGACTTGTGGTTGAAAAATGTAAAGTCCCACTGAGGCAACTGATCAATATGCTCTCTGTTGTCCCTTTGTAGAAGGCTCTGACAATGGGAGGGTGAGTATGGATTTTTTTCAGCCTCTGTAGAAAGTGGAGGTTCTGCTAGGCTCCCTTGGCCAAGCCATTGGTGTTGCACACCAATAAATTCATAGCTTTTGGCTTTCCATGGTTATTCTAGATGTTTTGGGTTGAATAGTCTAAATGGGTCTGCCTAAAGTTAATAAATATGTTTTTAGTCTTCATATTGAATCAACATATAGAAATAAATTGCTGTCTCTGCACCATTGTTAGGGCTGGTTCACCCTCTCTCTGTATGCTGACTTGTTCCTGATGAGGTCCATAACACTAGGGGTATCAGCAAAGTAGATGATGTGATTTGAACTGTATTTTGCAGCACAGTCAGAAGTGTAATTGAGAGCCTATAGCCCTATGAATCACCAATGTTCAATGCAGAGGTGATGAAGGTTACTGATCCTTACCTACTGGGGTTATCTGGTCCCAAAAAGTCTGGACCTAATTAAAGAAAGTTGTGCTAATATATTTCAAGTGTTTTTTTTTCTTTTAACTTGATGATTATGACTTACAGCTAATTATAACCCAAAATTTAGTATCTCAGTAAAAATTAATATTACTTGAGCCAAATTTTTTTTTTTAAAAACACAAACACACAGAAATGTTGTGTTGGAGTACTGAAAAGTATGAACATGTACAGCACTCAATACTTGGTTGGGGCTACCTTTATATTGAGTGCTGTACTGTACATGTGAATTACTGCAGTACAGCAGTGTGGCATGGAGGTGATCAGTCTGTGGCACTGCTGAGGTGTTATGGAAGCTCAGTTTGCTCTGATAAAACTGACCTTCTACCAACCTTGGACCTGGTGAAACACAGGGGACCAGCACCAGCAGATTACATGGCTCCCCAAACCACCACTGACTGCGCAAACCTTACACTGGACCTAAAGCAACTTGGACTCTGTGACTCTCCTCTCCTCCTCCAGACTCTGGCACTTTGCAAAATGCAAAATTTACTTTCATCTGAAAAGAGGAGATTGGCACCCTGTCCAGGGTGTACCCCGCCTTGTGCCCTAAGTTTCCTGGGATAGGCTCCAGGTCCCCGCGATCCTGAATACAGGATAAAGCGGTATAGAAGATGAGTGAGTGAGTGAGTGAAAAGAGGACTTTGGCCCAATGATCAACAGTCCAGTCCTTTTTTCCCTTAGCCTCTGTTATTGCCTCTGGTTCAAGAGTGGCTTGTCACAGTAATATAGCCCATGTCCTGGATAGGTCTGTGTGTGGTGACTCTTGAAGCACCGAATCCAGCTGCAGTCCACTCCTTGTGAATCTCCCCAAATTCTTAAATGGGCTTTGTTTCACAATCCTCTCAAGGCTGCGGTTATCGCTGTTGCTTAATTGTGCACATTTTTCTACCACATTTTTTACCTTCCATTCAACTTTGCATTACTGTGCTTGAATACAGCCCTCTGTGAACAGCCAGCCTACTAAACCAGACCATTAAAATGCACAGCAAATTCTCAATTTATTTTGTAAGATACAGTACTGACTTTTGGGTTTCATTAACTGTAATGAATCTATATAAAAGTTTTACTTTTTTAACTGAATTACTGAAATAAATTGTATTCTAATTTATTAAGAGGTACCTGACTAGACCCTCAAAACACTTCACAGGTGCAAGTGTGAAGGGAGATTGAAGCAGGATCTCATCTGGAGCAGAAGCTTTTTTTGACACAGGGATGATGGTGGTCAACATGAGGCACACAGGGTCAACTCCGTGGCTTAAAGAAATGCTTAAGATATATTTGAAAACATCAGCAAGCTGATAAACACATTTCCTGAGTGCCCAGACAGTTATGTTGTCTTCCTTAGTATGTCTCATTAGTATGTCAGACCCCATAGTTCACATTAGACTAATTGGCATTTCCAAAGTTTTAATCTCAAACATTGTTTTAAAGCACTTTAATGAACAGTATCCAAGCTGGTTATCCAGTTGTGATAGATAGAGTGATAGAAAAACATGTATTTTTAATTCATTTATTTTTTATTTAGTCTCGAAGACCACACTTTCTTACCTCATTATGGAATCCTCATTTAGATATTTAAAAAAATACATAAATATTTTTTAACATTGTTTTCTGATGCCCTCCTCATACTCGTACTGGCTATATCTTGCCAAACGGACATGAAACAGTAAGAAACGTGGTATCAAAATGGAGCTTATTGAGCCAGAAATCTGAAAAGATGCATAACTCAAATCAGCCAAAATGTAAAGCAAAAATTGTGATTGGACGTGATAGGTTTAGTGGTTGAGTTACTGATCGGAAAGTCTGTCGTTCAAGAACCAGCTTCCAACATTCCCTTTTGGCCAATTGAGCAATGACCTTAACCAGTTGTGCTCCAGGGTTCTCCTGTGGTCTGACTCTAGCCTCCTAACATGTTGGGATATGCTAAGAAAGAATTTCAATGTGCAGTGATGTACAGTATATGTAACAAATTAAAACTTAAATTATGTTTGTAATGGACTTACTGTAATCCTATTCAATTACTTTAACCAGAACATACCAATTTTTAACATTATTTTCATTTCAGTGCATTTTAAAGGCCTTGACAACAATGAATTTAAACAAATTGCTTTAGAGTCTGTAAGTTACTGAAAGCCCTGGAGTGTTTACTGAGCATTAGCACAAGGTGGAATGTATTGTACATCAATGTGTACAACACCTGTGGTGGCTCAATTGATTAAGCCTATGGGTTACTGAGGTACTGACTGGAAGGTCGGGAGTTCAAGTCCCACCACCGCCAGGCTTCCACTGTTAAACCTCATTTCATTGCTCCAGGGGCACTGTATACTGGCTGACCATATACTGTAACCCCAGCTGGGCTATGCAAAAAAATATTTCGTTGTGATGTACATGTGACAAAATAGTTGAATCTTATCTTATTACTATAATGAGCATGGTGGTAAAATCTTTGGGAAGTGACATAGCTGGCCAGTGACCAAACCTTAGCTCAAGATCACAATGCCATTTCTCAAATTTAAAAATTAAAATTAAAATTTTTATTTGTCACATACACAACCATACACAGTATGATGTGCAGTGGAAATGCTTAAGCGACTGTTTGTGACCTTGAAAAGGAAAAAGTAAGTAAGGAGGTAAAATGCTAATAGAAAAGAATAAAAAATATTAAATATAAATCTACAATTTTGTTACAATAAAAATAGAATAATGTATAAAATAGTATTATGTAAAGGATATAAGAATGTAAGAATGTAAAAAAGTAAGAAATGGACAAATAAACTATATTAAGTATGTGGAATGTGCAATGTGCAGGCAGCAGCAGTACATTGTGGCCGTAGAGTGTGAAATGGATGATGAGCAGCAGTGATATTGTCCATCATTAAAGTGCACTAGTGCAATGCTAGTCCTTTTGTATGTAAACATAAACCAGAATGTGCAACATACTGTATATGTTTTGTGTACTTCAGTTCTTCAGTCCTGTGCACTGTGCAAATGTTCAGTGTTATTGGTTTTGGTGTGTATGAAGGAAACATGGCAAGTCCAATCAGTTGAGTCCTATGTAAAGTTCTGGTTGGAAGCATGAAGAAGCTTCTCCTCAGTCTCTCTGTGATGGAAGGGAGTGGAAGCGCTTTCCTGACCGCAACAGAAGGGCAGTCCATTGCTGGTGTGGCTAAGGTCCTTGCACCACCCTCTGAATAGCTCATCTTTACTGCATGGTGCTGTTCCCTAACCAGGTTACAATATTTCCCATCAGGATGCTCTCCTAAGTAAAAGTTTCTAAGCATTTTAGAGAGCAGTCTAAAGTCTTTCAAGCGTCTGTTGTGGTAGAGATGCTGCTGGGCCTTTTTTTTACCACAGTGTTGATGTGACACATCCATGACAGGTCCTGCAGGATGTGAACACTGGTTATCTAAAGTATCCGAAGCTGTCCACTCTCTCCACTGGGCTCTCGTTGATCATGAGTGTCTGGTAGTTTCTCTTCTGCTTAGTACTGAAGTCCACTATCAGCTACTTTGTCTTACTGACGTTCAGGAAGAGGATATTCCTCTGGCACCAGTTCTCCAGATTTCTAATCTCCTCCAGGTGGGCCGTCTCATCATTGTCAGAGATCAGGCCCACCACAACGATGTTGTCAGCAAACTTAATGATAGTGGTGGAGTTGGTAGTGGCCACGCAGTCATAGGTGTATAGTGAGTACAGCAGGGGGCTCAGAACACACAACTCTGGGGGGCTCCAGTGCTGAGGGTAAGGGAGGTTGAGATATATCTGCCCATCCTTACTGTCTGTGGTCTGCCAGTTAGGAAATTGGAGATCCACAGGGCGATAATTGTTGAGGGAAGCAGGATGGGGTTTCTTTCGGACAGGAACAATGATTGAGTCCTTAAAGCATATGGGGATTACTGACTGGGATAAGGAGAAGTTGAATATTTCTGTGAACACAGGTGCTAGCTGGTGTGAGAAGGCTCTGAAGACTCGATCTGGGATGCCATCTGGTCCTGCTGCTTTCCTGGTGTTCACTCTCCTAAAAGCTCTCCTCACGTCATACTAGGAGATAATGAACATGTTTCCAGTGTTGGCATTCTCTTCCTGACTGCATCCATTAGCATTAGCTTTAGCATTATCATTAGCTTTAGCATTAGCATCATTACCTGCAGCCTCAAAGCGAGCGTAGAAGATGTTTAGCTTATGTGCCAGAGACGTGTCCGCATTCGTCGTAGTGGATGTTTCTTTATAGTTATGTTTCTTTATATCATTATAGTTATTGTCCTTAGTCCCTGCCCCAGGCTCCTAGAGTCACTCCTCCTTCACCGCTTTCCTAACGTTGTATGACGCAGCCTTGTACAAGTCCATGTCACCTAGCGCAAGTGCCGCATTATAGGTGGTGGTGTGAGATCTCAAAGAGTAGCAGATGGTATTATCCACCCATGGCTTCTGATTGAGAAATGTTCTGATGGTAATTTTTTGCAGGGTATCATCCGCTAGTTTCCAAATGAATCCCACAACCACTTCCGTAAACACATTGATGTCATCAGAGCTGCTGGAACATCTTTCTGCAGCATATGTTGTTTGTGTAAACATAGACTAACACAGACTACCATCACATGTCTTACCTTATCTTATTTGTTTGCTAAGCCTGGCTATGTTTTCATAAAAATGAAAACAGTGTGTCCTGACTTTACAGGGGGTAGTAACAGGTATTCTGAGAAATTCTGCTTCTTGGTCAAGGGAGTAAACACTAGAAAGGAGAATGGATGGTAGAGCCAGGGGGCTAGGGTTGGCCTTCCACCTTTAATCTTGGCCTTTCACCTTCTGATGAATTGTTTGCTTCTAATGCCTCACACATTGTTACCAGTGCCCTTTATTTTGGTCAGTGGCATCAGGCAGTACTGCAGTCCCAAGATATGCTTCTTTGTTAAGATCATTCAGGTGAAATAGTTGTTTCTTTGACACTTTCCTTGATTTACAGTAAAAGAAATCAATTTCTTTTCAAAGTTAATATGTATCTCCATTTCTAGCACACATTAGATTACAAAACAGCTTAGAAAACAAAAAAAAAAACAAATATTTGTGGTCTTTGAGAAGCATCTTGCAATGCCATTTTGAAGTACATAATAGTCTAGCACAAAATCTGTCTTTGCCAAATAAAGTACATTTACACAGCTCACAAATGAAAAACACAAACCAGTGCGTAAAAAATACCTCATAATACAGTATATAAAGCAAAGAAATACAGAGGAAATTAGTCAGCAGCTACAAACTTGGATTATTAAAGGACATGGCCTGACTCTTATCACTGACATTCATAGTTGAAACTATTTACTGGATGTTACACTAGACATTAGTGGTTAAAATAAAAGCGCTACCTCCCCGTGCTTGGTGGGTTTCCTCCGGGTACTCCGGTTTCCTCCCACAATCCAAAGATATGCAGGTTAGGCTAATTGGCACTCCCAAATTGCCCGTAGTGTGTGATTGAGTCTGTGAGTGTGTGTATGTGTGTGCACTGCGATGGATTGGCACTCTGTCCAGGGTGTACCCTGCCTCGTGCCCTAAGCTTCCTGGGATAGGCTCCAGGTCCCCGCGACCCTGAATACAGCATAAAGCGGTATAGAAGATGAGTGAATGAGTGAGTGAGTGAGTGAGTGAGTGAGTAAAAGCACTACATGAGAAATTATATTATAAATATGGTTCATAAACCCATTTTTCCCTGCACAGAGAATGGATTATTTCTGAGGACATGCAGGACCTGGTTGCTTTAGGGAGACTTGAATAAATTGCACCCTTAGTCCTATTTCATCATATTTCTTGGAAGCGGGCCAAACTATTTCTTGGAAGCAGATTTTAAGCAGGAAAATTGAAAGGTTAAGGTTGAATATTTCTTGCTTTAGTTTAAAGGATTCTGTGTTCTGAAAGATAGTGTTCTGATCTCATTCCAACAACACGAACACAAGCCCAGCAAACCATAGTGAGCTGAATGCAAATGTAAGCCAAACTGACTTGTCTTCACATAGTTTGAATCTTGGTAAAGTGGGACACTTAATGTAATATTGATCCTGTGTATCATCACCTAGTATTCATCTGTGATTTCTTTATTTTTTCGTTTAAACATAGTAGAGGAGAGCTTCTCCTCAAGATTGTTATAAAGGTGTTTTGTGAAGTGCCAGAAAAACTACATGACATTCACCCAAGTTAACTTGTTTTAAAGGTGGCATGGTGGTGTAGTGGTTAGCACTGTGGCATCACACCCGTAGGGACCATCCGCAGGATGGAGCATGGAGTTTCCTCTGCATACTCCTGTTTCCTCCTGACGTGCTGATTAGGCTATTTGGAAATATATTTGGAAATAGATTTTATGTCATTTGGAAATATATTTCCAAATTGCTCCTAGTGTGTGTGTTGTGCTCTGCGATGGATTGGCGCCCAATCTAGATGTGCCCCGAGTCCCCTGGGATAGGCTCCCACGCCCCTGTATAGGAGAATTTGCTTCAAGCTTCTAATTTTGTGCTGATTACTATTTAGCAGACTCTACAAACTGAGGCTAGACATGATCAAATCTCACCCTAGCTCAACCTACTGTTATATTGCTTTCTGTAATTTTTTAGCTGTTGAACATTGAATCTACACATTGCAGGTGAGGGGAGAGCTGACAGGTATTTTTTCCCTCAAAAAATTATCATTGTTTTGGCTTTGTCACCAAAACGCAGAATTATTTTCTGTTGGTAGGTTTAGCTTGGGGACCTCACTTTAACGGACCATTTCACATGCAGGGACCTTCTGCATAGAGGTCACAAAACCAATTTTGGTTAATACTGTATATTGTTAATCAGATGAGCCAGACTTTTTTTTTCTTGATATTTATAAATTTTATCCTTGGGGACACCACATCGGATTATTTGATCCATAAAATCTGTCACAGGTTAGACATTGGATGCCGTTCCTGTCACAACCCTCCCACTTTCTAACTGGACTTGGGATTGGCACAGTATGCAGTGGCTTGGTTGTATGGGGCATAAGGTTAAGGGTGAGCCACCACTGATCCCAATTTCCTCATTTGTATTTTTTCACGGGAAAATATGGCACTATGAGACAGTTATAGAAATAGTAAGCTTGGTGAGTGAAATAAATGATTTATAAGAGAATTATAGTCATATGAAGAAGATTTTATGTCAGGCCAAATACAATTAAACCAGTGAAATGCAATACACAAATATTCCTTTCCATGTGGGACACATACAATATGTGTCATGATGAAAAATAAATCATTAACTGCATTATTGATGTTACTTAATCTTTTTACTGATAAAACAAATTAGCATGGGATTGCTTTGTAAGAATTTAATCCATAATTGTTGTGGCAATGAATACCAGTCTCATGAAAAAATAAAATATACCATCACATATTATGTCAATGTGCAATTCCACATATATATTTGAGATACATACTGTACAGTACGAGTCAAACGTTTGGACACACGGTTGGTTTCTTTTTTCTAGATTTTAAAACAATGCTGCAGATTAAACCGTGAAAAACTATGAAATAACACATATGACATTAAGTAACAACAACAACAGTTAGTTGTATTTTAAGACACAAAGGTGAGCTGTTCTGAAATAGGTCCTGCAAGAACAGTATTGCCAACAGTATACCAATTGCCTTCAAATTAAAATCCCCATGAAATACATTTATGTTTGTTGTTATAATGTGATAAAATGTGGAAAAGTTCAAGGATTATGAATACAAACCGGATTCCAAAAAAGTTGGGACACTAAACAAATTGTGAATAAAAACTGAATGCAATGATGTGGAGATG
>JAQMYL010000002.1:8920705-8937490 GCA_030014365.1 Clarias pachynema | reverse complement strand
GTGGATTAGATAGATTGGATGTGACAGGTGTGACCGGATGTTTAAGACGCGTGACACAGTAAATGTAGGCAGAGTCACAAGCTGAGCTGCGATTGCCTTTTATTCTCTGTCTCTGTGTCTCTCTCTCTCACACACACACACATACACTTGTACACATTCTCACACACTGTCGCTCTTTCTGTTAAAACTCTTAAAGGCCCGTCTCTCTCTTTATGGTCATCAGACTTGATGTCAGAATCTTTTTTAATCCCTCTTTGAACAGTTTAACTGGAGGATCAGATGAGAGGGTGTAAATAGAGCTGCAGTGGCACATCTGAGCCCGTGTGTGTGTGTGTGTGTGTGTGTGTGTGTGTGTTGTGTGTGTGTGAAAGCTTTTGACAGGCGAATTCAGAAACCAAGTTTAGAGATCAGAAATGTGAAGCTCTCGTGTTTGATGTCTGTTTGCGCACAGATCACATAATCGGGTAATTAATCACTCGGAACATAAAAAAAAAACATTTTATTTAAATCTAAACAAGTTCATGGAGCTTTCTGGTGTTTATGAGCGATGACTGATGTTCGTAAACGTGTGTGTGTGTGTGTGTGTGTGTGTGTGTGTGTGTGTGTGGCTTTGCTTGCATGCTTTGGCAAGGCTGAGGAAGTGATGTAGATAAAATCAGATCAGAGTCATGGTAAACTAAATCAGGTGATCAGTTGAAGCATTTCATCAGTAAAGTCTGGGAGTAAAAAAAACATTATTTGTTTTTGCTGTTGTAGAAAATTGTCATTATAAATAGTATAAAGAGCACTTTTTGTAATAATACATTTAAACATCTAAATGTAAAAAATAAAATCTAATACAATTAATAAATGTGCACAAATGTTTATACATTCGGTTAAAAAGGCCTTGGTGGTGTTATTCATCCTCTATTTAACCTTAGAAATTGGATTGTTTATGGGTTTCTCAAAAGGTTCTTCTTGGAAATATTCTGATAGAATAGAGTGTTTTAGAGTTCTGGTGCAAGACTTCTTGAAAAGAGACAAAGAACATTTATGGGTTCATTAAAAAATGTGATAAGGTGACAAAGAACTTTGTGGGTTTTTAAAAGGAGGACAAAGAACCTTTAAGCATTCCTTGAAAAGAAAAAACAAAAATACTTTAAAGCATTCTCAAGAAGGACACATCAGAAAAACTTACAAAAGTGTTTGTTAGGAAAAACATAAAGGTTTTTTTTCCAGGTGGATAAAAAATGAAAAACTTTAAGCATTCATTTAATTGAATAAACTAGAAAAGTCCTATACGGCTGACAACAAACCTTTGGATATTTCTCAAAGAGGACAAATAATGTATTAATATTCCTCAAAAAATTACAAAAAGGATTTTTAAAAATCCTAAGACGCGGAAGAACCATCAAGTCTTCCTCAAAACGAAGAGGCTTCAAATGTTGAGTCAAATAGACAAATAGCCTTGAAAATATCATTAGAAAGTACCAAGAACCTTTAATGGTTCCTTATAAATGACCAACTAAGAAGAACCTTTAAGAGCTTTTTAAAGAGGCCAACAAAGAACTTTTAAGGACAAATAAAGAATCTTTTCAATTTGATGATAGATAGATAGATAGATAGATAGATAGATAGATAGATAGATAGATAGATAGATAGATAGATAGATAGATATGGCAGTTCATGGAATTTAATATATTTTATTGATATATTTTGGACACCAGAGCTAGTGCTATAATATAGCCAGTTGTTTTTTTTTAGCTTCCATTGCTCCCTTTCAGTGTGTAATTCAGTTATTGCGTAATTCTAAGTGTGAAGTCACATTTGAGTCAAATTTGTCTGTTTTTAATGTCATTTCTCAACATCTCTGAGGTAATCGTTGCTATTTCTGACTCATCTGTACTATTTTCACTGCCGGTACACAGTTTCATTGTTTCTATCAAAAGACTGACGGTAGCCAAACCATTCTCCTCAGACATTAACTAGCTTTCATGTTCTGTGTGCAAATGTTTCAAATCTGGCTACCGGCCCCTTTTTAAATGTTAACGACATGTATCAGACGAAAAAGGTTGAAATAAAGCGACTTACATAAAAGAGTACATATCATTTCCAATGAGAAATTCACACGTTTTTCCCTCAGAGCGGTATTTGTTCGGGGCTATTTTTTATTAATATGAACAGTCCCTCAGTGTCTGAGTCATCAAAATAACCTGTTTATTGCACTAACCTTCATTTTGTTTATCATGGTATCTTTGTAGATAATGCCTCGGAATGTAAAAGTGCAGCATGAAGATCAACTGAAGCTAATTTTAGGGCAAACTTACGCAACCAAACTGCGCGACTGGCTTCAGTCCAGGGCTTTAAGTTAATCATTATACACCACATAGACTTTTAATAGGACACTTCGTCAGACAGATGGACTGCATGCTGTATATAATGCTCAGAAAGGACAATATCTCACTCACTCACTCACTCACTCACTCACTCTCACTCATCTTCTATACCGCTTTATCCTGTATTCAGGGTCGTGGGGACCTGGAGCCTATCCCAGGAGGCTTAGGGCACGAGGCAGGGTACACCCTGGACAGGGTGCCAATCCATACTGTATATTCTACATATATTAAAATATATTTAAATATATCATATATAATGTTACACGATGAAAAGCAAAACCTTCATTGCACTGCTCTAATTTTGCTTACTCTCTTTACTAAAAAACAAATCATTAGGGGGTTGTTTTTAATGACTTAAATAGCTAAATTTATGTCAGAAGCGAATGTAATTCCCTGTTACATCATTCTGTTGCAGTCATGCAACACTGAAATGTGCTCTGTTTAATCATAACCCTAAGCCATGCTTGAGGGCATAGTTGTAATCATAGAGGAAAATAGAGGGGAAGAGGGGTCTGAAAGTGATCCATATTTTTGTTGTGTGTGTCTTAGAAAAGAGGCAGAGAGAGAGAGAGAGAGAGAGCATTTTGATTGTACTTCATTCTGGATATAGTTCATGATTTACATATGCATACTTATTTTCTATTGGCTCGACAATGTTGTGCTCCACTATTTACTTAGACAAACCCTGATAAGCTGGAAATCTGGCAGTTAGTTTGTTTATCTCATCACAAGTTGTAGTTAAATAGGCTAAATAAATATCATAGACTGACGGCCTGAAGTTGCACAGATTTGTTTAGCCTATTTCCCTACCGCTGGTCTGGGAATAAATATACAGACTAACATATTTTAAGTCCAGAGAGTAAACAAGCAAACAAACAAACAAAAGATACCTAACTGTTGTTTTGTGACTGACTGAAACACCATCGTTTTTTTTTTTTTTTTGTAGATGTCATTTTCTTGCTGAGTACCAATATCCAAGTTGCCACCTTGTGACCATGACCTCAAATAGATAGCCTATATTAAGGTCTCTGCTATGTCAGATTTATTCTCTGAATTGTAATCCTGATTCTGAGATTGTCTGAAATGCCATCCTATGTTCCTATGTTATCTGTTTTTTCCAGGATCTGTTAAACCCTGACCAGGATAAAGTGGTTACTGATGGGAATGGATGAATGGAAGTAATTAATTCAGTCACCCTATGCTGGGCACTAAATTACTAGAGCTTATTAAATAAAAATGAAAAATTGACTTTATTTGTTTAAATTTGAAGTAATGGAATACCACAGTTCAGATTAGTTTCTAGTCTCAGATTTTTGCTCTTGGCTTCTAAGAGTGGAACCATCACAAGGTTTAATGTTTTGTATGTTCTGAGATGCTTTGCTGCTCATCACAGTTAGATGGAATAGCTATTTGAATTACAGTAGCTTTCCTGTCAGCTAAAGCTTTTTTCACATTCCACTATAGACAATTTAAGTGTCCCAGGAGAGCAGATGAAATAATCAAAACAGCTCTTGCCATGTTTAAAATAAGAGTTTTTTATGTTTAATGTGAACACCATCTTGACCTTTATTTTGGATGATTGTACAGTATGCGTTAAGCAGCTGCTTCTTAATTGGCTGATTGGGAAATTGCAATAAGGAGAAATTGTAAAAAAAAAAAAAAAAAAAAAAAAAGAAGTGGGTGGTGAGTATAGTTCACAATATTGAACTCTAGGAAGTGATATTAATTTAAAGTTACAACACTACGAAGTGATAGTGGCAGGTGAGAGATAGTCACTCCGTCCTGCTCCACTTACTGTCATTGTGCCCTTCAGCAAGGCACCCAAGTGTGATTACTTCCACCTGTGAGCTTCTGATGATGAGGTAGGGATTAATGACTAACTGCAGTGTACCAAGGACATGGATGAAAAAGAAAAGGAAAAAAATGTGCTGATTATAATGTACTTTGTTTTGATATGCAATGCTAGTATTTCACCTTGTTTTTATAAGAAATGTATCAGAATCAGAACAAAATAGGGTGATATGTATGTTTGCATTTTGCTTCATTTCCAACAAATGTGGTACAAAAATGTATAAACACTAATCTTGCTTTTAACTTTTGCTGCTTTTTGCAACTATGACTTCATGTTGTTTATAATATCATGATTATCATAGTTAGCAGTAACATTTTTAGTTTATTTCTAATTATAGCTCATGAACAAAATGGCCATGTTAAGAAACAATTGTAAACCCTACTGTAATTACTGTATGTTGTAGGAAAAAGATGTTGCTTGATGTTGTTGTTTAAGGCAGGACACTATAAATTCACAAAAACATTTTTAAACAATAGATATCACAATCAATCTTGCCAGTTGATTCAATTCAATTCAATTTTATTTATATAGCGCTTTTAACAATTGTCATTGTCGTAAAGCAGCTTTACACAATCAAAAGAATTATTTTATTTTGTATGGAATGTGAATGTGTATGAATCAGAATGGTCAGATAGTCCCTATTGATTGATGATATTCTCACATTTTTTGTTCAAAAGTGCATACAAGCATAGACACATACTTTAAATACTGTATATATTCGTACTGTGTATTTTTTTTATTCAAAATGTAATTGTGTAAATGAGTCCTTGGATTGCTCAAGAAAATATAACATTTTTTTTTTTTAAAGTTCCATTTAAATCCCATCAAAAATATGAATGAACATTGCTGTTTTGGGGAATTCATTTGTAATAGCATTCACATCAATAACAAGGGCAATTTTATAAACTAAAGTTTTTTTTTCCTTAGATTTTGAGAAAAAAAGTCTTGGGGTGTGCTGGGGTGTCTAGCACCAGGATGCTGGCAGCAGATCCTTTAGGTGCTGTGGCCTTCATAGATTGGTCCTGTGCATCCCATGAGCATTTGGTTGGATTGGGATCTGGAGAATTTGAATGCCAGGTTGACAGTCTTGGGCTGTTTTCCTGATGGGCCCTGTGCAGCAGGCTGTGGTGCACTGGATGTTCTCATGCTTTTCTACTATTGTCAACAAGATTTGTTTTCTGCGATTTGTGCTGCATTTGATTTTCTGTCAGATTGCATCAGAAAGGCTGGCCTTTGGCCCCTGTGGGCACGCATGAGCCTTGGGTGCACATAATCCTATCACCAGTTTGCTGATATATAATCAATAATCAATGTCAATGTATTCGTTTTTTGTGTTTTGGCTCATCAATGTACATACCTAAAAGTAGACACCTGACCATCACACCCATATATTTTTGTTCAACATGCCATTTGGGTTTAATTGCTCATTTGCTGTTGTTTTTGCTCTGAGGAGCATTTCCACTATAAAAATTGCTGTAGAATTTGAAAAAGGCCCACAGTTTGGGTAACTTCTAAGTCTAGTCACATAACTTGATATGTATTCTGACTGTGTTTTGGCTCTGAAAGAGAAGTACAATAACTTAGTGTCCAAACAGCGCTGTTCCTGCAAGGTTTGGAAATAGCTTAAGAGTTACTTCTGGCAATCTTGTTTGGCGAGTCAACAATCTTATAATTGTTTTAAATGACAGAACGTGCTAAGGTAAGCATGTTTGCCTCTAATCCCACTCCAGGCAGCTCTGGTGTGTTCTGCTTGAGACAGCGAAGCATGGGCAAGCTGCTGATTTGCTCACTTGTTTGTGTTTAGGGCTTTGAAACCTGTCGAGAATCCTTTTGGAATGGAGGGTTGAATGGCGGAAAATATATGAGTGCTCAGTGCTTCCCAAGCACAATGCTTAAGTCAGTGAAAAGGAGCTTTTTGTGTACTTCAGGAAGTTTCTACCCTTTCTGTGAATCTCTCTCCTCTTCTCCTTTCTCTTTTATCTGAGTGTTTTTACAGTAGCTTAGAAAAGGAAGAAAGCTTGTGAGAGGATACATGCATTTACCCAGTTAAAAACATGGACAGATGCAAGTCAATTATTTACACAAAATCTGTGCCATACCCTCTTGTATTGATTGCTCTACTAAGTTAAATTAAAAAGCTGGGCAAAAATAAGAGGCACAAATGTGATAAGCATTTTTTTCAATTAAACATGATTTGTATATTATTTGTAACAATAGACATCAATGCACTGTCTGAATCCAGCTTAACAGAAGCCAGCAGTGACAGTGGTGAGAATGAGAGAAAAAAAAGCTTCAGAAAAAAGAAAAGAAAAAAAACACAGTGAGATGATCTAGATTTAAATGGGAACCCCTTCTGTTCTGGGCAATTCAAAATAGGATTATAAATAATTACAGTATTCAGTTGTACTAAGCATGGAACAATGCGAATATGATCATAAGATGAATGACACTCCTTGAATAAGATTTGGTTTTGTTTTAAGTTTGGTACTGTGTAAAGTGATTATTAACTGCATATAATAAACATTATACATTAGACAAGGATGTCTACACATATTGTAATGACTTAGATATCTTGTGTGAGTCTAGAGTGTCCAGGTACATTTCCATAGCATGGTTTTTGGAATGGTTTTAGCTTTTCTATCTTTAAAATACAATAAAATACAATAAAATGCTTTCAATAGATTCCATCCATCCATCTAAACGTCTATATTTCATTTAGGAACTGTGGAGGCCAATGTTGATGACCATTGTATGTATTCCCATTTACACACATGATGGGACCTCTGGTTAACATTCACATGCACTTTCACACACTACTGGCAATTTGGGAATGACAATTAGCCTAATCTTCATGTCTTTGGACTGTGGGAGGAAACCGGAGTACTTGGAGGAATCCGAACAAGCTCAGGGAGATCATGTAAACTCACACACACACACACACACACACACACACACACACACACACACACACACACACACAGACCCGAGGCCGGAAACAAACTCGGACCCTGGGGGTACGCAGCGACAGTGCTAACTTTAAGTCATGCTGCCTGTAAATAGATTATTGGATCAATATACAGAGACGTACAGTCTCTGTTTTTTGTTTATACTTTTTTTTTTTTTTTAAACCTGAAAACAGCATTTTGTGAAATAGTAGTATACCTAAATCAATCGATCAATACATAATCATTAGCTTAAAATTTCTGCATTGGTTCACTGGTATCTCATCAGTCGATGCAAATGCAGAAGTTGTTCCTGGGAGGGAAATACATAGGTAAGTATACTTACACATAAATAAATAAATAAATAAATAAAGTCACAATAATGTTGCTTGTTATAGTTGCTTGTTATAGCAGTGACTAACAGATGTGTTAGTCACTGCTTATTTTTGAGGATAAAAATAGATCATGATTGTAGGTTTTAAGCTGCAGTCCTCTTATATGCATGCATCACTGCTGATATGCACATGCCATTTAGAAAAATGTCATCATGGGGACTCACTGCAGGTTTGGGAAATTCTCATGACTCCCAATTGCTGCTCTCTCTCTCTCTCTCTCTCTCTCTTTCTCCGCTCCCTCACAGCTGTCTTGTTGGCTGCGATGGATGAAGTGCAAGTGTGTGAGCTAGGCCAGGGACTGTCCAGTACTCTCCATTAATAATGCAGTAATGGGAAAGCTCATAATCGCTGCACTATTTGCCTGATCATGAGGGCAATTGCCTCTGCAATGCCAGGGTCACATGGTAAGGACCATGTCTATCACAAGGGAATTGAGTGGATGATTCATCCTGCAGTACGTTTTTTTTTTCTTTTTTATGATTTTGTATGGGTGAGGGAGCTCATGTTTGGCAAAGACCTTACATCCATCTCAATGTACAATTAAGTTAAATGTAAAATTAGATAAAGCAAATGATAACAGATTGATCAGAATGGACAGATAACATGTTAAAACTGAATATAAATACAGAACAAAAATGAGGCGGAAATACACCATCAGTACAACACAGATACACGTTCCTTTGCTACACAAGCAAGCAAGCAAACAAACAAATATGAGGGGCATTCAAGTCAAAGTGGGACTTTTGACTATGCAGAATAGAACACTGTTATAAGAGTAAATACTACATTTATTACTATTTATATTTCCCTGCTACACTAATGCACTTATCTCAGCTTTTACTAGTGCTTGGATACCATCAAGGTAGAAAGATTTCTCAGTACACAAGAGCCATAATCAGACTATCTGCTTCACGTCTGAAATACTGGACTCTCGGGAACCTCTTTAATAGCCCCCAAACTGTGGGACTGTACAGGGGATGTGGCACTAACTGCCACCTGAGTTCCAATACTGTGCCAATGGTGTTTTTGAAGGATTGTGTGTATAGTTCCCACAGACAGCTGCATTTCTTGCACAAGTTGTTGGCAAGGTATTCATGGAAAGGATCTAGGGCTACCTGAATTTGTTTAAGTACTGTCCAAATCAATATTAAAACCTGGAAGTACTGTGCTGAACCTTCATGGATCAACGGATTGGGATTTAACAGCTGTGTAGCCATAAGAAAACTGCTCATTAGTTAGACTAATCAGGAAAAAAAACAACAACTTGAATTTGCTAAGGATCATAAAGATTGGATTTAGGAACAATGGAAAAAGGTTATGCAGTCTGATGACTTCATATTAACCCTCACTGTTATGATCGGGGGTTGCTTCAGTTGGTCAGGTCTAGGCTCAGCAACGTTAATGTACAGTATGTGCAATATTCAAATTGTGGAACTGTGGTTCTGGGAGCACAAGAAATCATTTTCACACATTAATTTAACACAGTCAGTGATGTGTCACTCACTTTCTGTACCGCTTTATCCTGTATTCAGGGTAGCGGGGACCTGGAGTCTATGCCAGGAGACTTGGACAGGGTGCCAATTCATCGCAGGCACACACACATACACACTCAAACTCTCATTCACACACTACAGGCAATTTGGGAACGCCAATTAGCCTAACCTGCATATCTTTGGATTGTGGGAGGAAACCGGAGTACAGAGAGGAAACCCACCAAGCATGGGGAGAACATGCAAACTCCATGCAAACTCCGAGCTTGGCTGGGAATCGAACCCAGACCCTAAAGGTGCAAGGCGACAGTGCTAACCTCAGTGACGTGTGATTTTATTTATTTATTTTTTATTTTTTCATGTCTTTGGACCATGGGAGGAAACCGGGCAAAGTATAAAATAGCAATTTTTTTGTCTCTAGTTTTATTATTAATAAATTCAATAGATACCAGTGGCCTCCACAGTCCCTAGTTGGACTACAGAGATTCCTAGAGAGATGGATGGAGTTTCGTTATTACTGATACTGTATAAAATGAAGAGCAACAAGTAAAACCCTCCAAGCACTACATGTTCTTTTCCATGCCAAATACAATTATTCAAACTGTGAATCCTATGCTAACATGGCTTTTACTCCCCTAACAAATGCCTAAACAATTTATGGTCAATATTTGTTCAATTTAATATATGTTTCCTTTGTTTTTGTGCTCCTTTTATATTAAAAACATGTTCTCTTTCTATATTGCAGTGTTGAAAGGTTCTCTCGGTGGTAATGCGGCTTCTGTGTTATGATTAATAACTACATCTTGCATAAGCCATTTGCTCAGAATAAGTGTGGAATATTTCTGGCACTCGTGGCTGAATGGAAATTCATTACCTCTTTACTAAATTAGCAGTACAGCAAAATGAAACTCTCTTGCCTGTGTTTTTCCCAGCCATCATGATTGAGCACCAGCAGCCAGAATGGATTTATCAGCTGGATATTAAATTTCCATAGCACTTTGACAATCTTACCTCTATGTAGCAAAGTTAGACCTTGCAATTAACACACATGGACATGCACACATGTTTTTGGCTTTAAAAAATTTGAATGAGATAATAACAAATAAAAACTACATAAGAGTGCATTGCGAAAAAGTCTTTTACATTTTCTTGTGCTTTAATGTATTGTTCACACTTAAATGTCTACTTGGATGAAGTGGATAGATGCCTAGAATTTTTTTTAACCTGCTGCTGCCCATTGCTAAATACCCTACTCCAGTCAGTGTTACCCTTTAAAGATAAACAATTGCATTGTTGCAGAGTAAATTTATCCCCACATTTGGCTAGGTTATTGTCAGATCAGGAAACATGCCAGCTTAAAGGGGAATACATCTTTAAATAAGGTGGAACATTTTGCACATCCACTCTTCGGCTATTTCATCAGGTACACCTTGATGTACTGCTTGTATCACTTCTTGCCTAAATCTTTTATGGCATAGATTCAACAAGATCCTGAAAGGATTCCTTAGAGTTTTTGGTCCATATTGATATGATGGCCTCAAATTGCAGCAAATTTGTCAGCTGCACATCTACAGTATGCACATCCGACTGCAAAATCTCTTGATCAGCTGCTCTATTGGATTGAGATCTGAGGACTGCAGAGGCCATTTGAGTACAGTGAATTCATTTAAAAAAGCGGTTTGAGATGATTTAAAATTTGTGACATGGTTATCCTGCTGGAAGTAGTCATAAAGGGATGGACATGGTCAGGTATTAACAGGTTCAGTGTGCCAAGAAAATATCCACCATACCATTACATCACTACCACTGTTGGTACAAGGCAGGATGGATCAAAGCTTTCATGTGTTTATGCCAAATTCTGAATCTACTGTACCATCTGCATTTTGCAGCAGAAATCAAAATTCAAAAGACCAGGCCACATTTCTCTAATCTTCCATTGTTGAATTTTGGTGAGCCCACGTGAATTGTAGCTCCTGGTCCATGTTCTTAGCTGATAGGAGTGCCACCAAAGAAGATGTGGTCTTCTGTTGCCATTGCCCATCTGCTTCAAGGTTTGACATGTTGTGCATTCAGAGGTGTCCTTCAACATACTTTAGTTGTAATGAGATGCATTTAAGTTACTGTTGCCTTTTTATTGCCTAGAACCAGTCTGGCAATTTTACCCTGATCTCTGGCATCAACAAACTTTTTTCCAGAAAACTGCCACGCATTGAATATTGTCTGTTTTTCAAACCATTCTCTGTAAACCCTAGAGATGCTAGTGCATGAAAATCCCAGTAGATCAGCAGTTTTGGAAATACTCAGACTAGCAGTCTGTCAGGCACAAACAACCATGTCACATTCAAAGTTACTTAAATAACCTTTTCCTCCCCATTCTGATGTTTGCCAGCAGATTGCCTTGACCATGTCTACATGCCTAAATACATTAAGTTGCTGTCCTGTGATTGTCTGATTAGATATTTGCATTGAATATCTGTACCTAATGAAGTGGCCATTGATTGTTTATTGTGCAAATGGTGACCATTTACAGATCCTGCTTGGAGTGATAAAAGCATGTTTACATTTAATTATTTGTTCAGTGATTCGGGTGTGCATTTTTTAGCAACAAGGCATATATGCAAAGGCATATTCTCTCTCCCTGGGATATCATTCTTTTTATATCACAGACTGAAATCAGCTACAAAAACATATGGGGTCCCCTGGGATAACCCAATTAGTTCATATCCAATGACTAAATAGCTTATGTGCTGTTCCTTCAAACAAAACCTACTCTCATCTATTTACAGCATTTTGATTGATGATTCTTACTGTACATTAACCATAACTCCCATATGGGAAAGTGCCTTGAATTTGATACTAACTAAAATACTATTTGGCCAAACATAAAAACAAATAATTTTAAGAGCAGAGTAAGTGCATATTCTATACAATTCATAGAGTTTTTTCTGTACAATACACCGATCAGCCATAAAAGTTACACCATACTGTATAACCTTGACACTGATTATCACTTATATATCAGTAAACTGGTGATGGGTATATGGGCACCCAAGATTCTTTTATGCCTGTGGGAAGCAAACGCTGGCCTGTATGGTATGATCCCTGAGAAAAGCTAATATAACACAAATCTAGCACAAAAAGTTAACCCTGGCTATGATCGAAAGGTATCAGAACATTTAATGCATCACAGCCTCCCATGTAGGGGGCTTAGTCTGGACAAACAAGTCTGATCTATTCTCATGGCCCTACAGTACCAAGTGAACACTAAAATACACTACCTGGGGGGAAAAAATCAGTCATTCTTGAGAACTGGGGTAAAGTAATGAATGTTTAAAAAATAATATAAAAAAAAAATAATAATAATAAGTAATAGTATCCTCATCATCAGACATAAGGATATGTATTTAAATTATATTCATTTTCTTGAAAACAGGTTTTGTCTAATAACCATTTTTTTTTGTAAATGTCATATAATTATTTTTAAATTCAATGCAACACCTATAATAGCATTTAATTAGAAACCGTCATACAACTGGCAGTGCATATTTTATGACATTATGTAATTGGCTTGGCCATTTAAAATTTTTTACTTGAAACCCCCTGATACTGATAGTTAAAATACTAGGTGAAAATACAGACACTTACTATTCAACACTAGTTTGTTTGAAACAATGTTTAGGTTGTCAAACTACACTTTGGCTAGTAATGGCACAATTACTCTTACTGCCATGCTTAATCAGTCTCTCTCTCTCTCTCTCTCTCTCTCTCTCTCTCTCTCCATTTCTCAGTATCTGTCTGTCTCTCTCTGTCGCTTTTGTTTTCAAAGCTGATTAGGACTTTGCCTTCTAATTTGTTCAGGCATCCAGCTGCTTTCTGTGTTTTCGGTAATTGACGCTGCTGTAAGAGCCCAGTGAACAATGCAGGAGTGGAGCTACAGTAGTGTTTCAGGAGGAGCTGTATTTCCTACAGTCTGTTTCATCATAGCACGGTTGATTCATTCACATGGCTTTTATAGCTTGTCTAATATGACACTGCAGAAAAAACATTCTAGTGTAAAGAATATCAACATTTTAAATGAGTATAAATCGCAATGCTGTTGTCTGAAAGCAGCTGGTTTACATCGGAAAATTGTGTGTGCTCCATTTTTATTCAAAGCTCATTACATTATAAATCTGACAAACATTGCAACAATTAAAGGGTGTGCCACAGCTTAAGATCTCTAAATTTATATTAGGTTAAAATTATATTTATTATAGTCTGAAAACTACTAATTATGGCCTGAAAGTGTTAAAGTTTTCTACATTAATTACAAAGACATAGATATAGAAAGTGGCTAAAAAATGCCTACACATTTATTTTAATAAAAAAAAAATCCAAACTGTATCCATACATCTCAACCCTACAAACATTATTTGTGAGACTTGAAGCATCTGTACATCTGTACATCAGTCTCCCTAAATTGTTAGACATCATCAAATTGTTGCCTCTCCTGTTCTACCTTGCTTCCTGTGACTGCCAGAATTAGATTTAAAACACTGATGATTTTCTATAAAGCCAAAAAATGCAGCAGCCCCCACCAACCTGAAGGATCTCTGCACCACATTCGCTTACAGCCTCTAGTGCAGCTGAACTCAGCCAGCCATCCCTCAAGATACAAGGAAGGCAATACATCAAGAATCTTTTCTGTCTTAGCACCCAGTTGGTAGAATGAACTTCCCCAGGGTGTCGGGCGAGTCACCGGCTGTCTCCAAAGAAAAACTCAAAAGCAACATTTTCACTAAACATTTATTAAGAGTAGCCTATAATGTGTAATAATTAGAACTACACATCTAATAGATACATTGAGTTGTTGAACTACTAGGTGTTAGCAATACTATTAATTTTATGGCAGCCCAAAATATACATTTTGGCATGATGTTGTTACAATGGTTTTGGCCTTACGACTGGTCTTTGCTGGAGCTGATATCATGGAGAAAGAATGGGCTTCCATACCTCAGGTTGAAGGAGATATTTGGGCAAACTCCACATCACTCTCATAGCTCTTGAGGAATTTCTATATAGTGCTCAATTCTCTAATAAACTCCAAGGTCTGAACATGGATTATGTGCATTAATGAGCATTATGTATTACTTATGCTTATTACACATATTGAACTCAACTCTATCATTTGGGTTGCTGCAGTTTTCTACTACAGTACATAAAATGTTACATATACTCTCTGATAATTTGCATGACTTACATTAGCATATCTTAATATTAAAGGATATTTGATGACAACATACCGCACATGCCTGTCCCATATTTAGTACTAAGTCACATTTTGCAATGAGATTTTTAGCTCAGGGTTCCATAACATACTGCAGCAAAAGTGCTGCAGTGACAATTTTCACACACTGACCAGTCTGCAGACTCAAATTAATTGTCCCCAAAAGATTTAGTCATAAAAATAACCTGATCGCAATAACAACACAAACAACATATATAAATTCTAGATCATGACCTTCTCAGCTGATAACTGACTAATTATTTTTTTCTATTTAGTGATTTCTTTACAGAAAACACATTCACATGAAATACCCTGTTATACGCATACAGCATCAGCTATACAATACCAATTTTAGAGCAACCCTCTATAACCTTGTGATACCACAATGTATAAAGAAATAGTAACACAATTGCCACCTGCCCAACAACACAAGGTTAAAACAGAGGCAGGATATCACGTTTTTTTCTATCATTCATTATAAATTTGTATATTATGTATACAACCAAATATATTGAACATGAAAAGAAAATGGTGGCAGAATAATTGGTGTTTCCACATTGCCTGTAGTTTATGAGTGAGTAAGGGTGTGATTGTGTGCTCTGGGATAGATTGGCACCCCATCCAGGGCGTACCCCGGCTTGTGCCTTGAGTCTCCCGGGATAGGCTCCAGGCTTCCCATGACCAGAATAAATAGTAGAGAGAATGAAGATGAGAATGTGAGCATCTTTGAGAGTTTTATTTAGGAAGTGTTGGGTGTTTAAATGGTGTACTACATCAATAAGAAAATTGTTTGAATTGATATTTACTTCTTACAGTCTAAGAAGTTGAAAGTTCAGGAGTGGAATTTCTTTAAATGATCCTCTACTGTAGAATTAAGTGATCAATCAGAAAGTAAACCCCTCTAATGAGGCCAATACAGTTATGGGTTACAGAGTATTGGAAAATAGGAAGCAAGTGCTAAGTCTTTCTGGAAGAGTGGCTCAGATAGAACAGTGGCAGCTCAAACGATTAAGTTTCTGGTTTACTGATTGGAAGGGCAGTGGTTCAAGCCCCAGCACTGCCAAGCCTCACCACCAATAGTTTGGAAAACAAAGATAGGTTTACAGATCAAATAAACCTAAAGAAAAAAAAAAACATATGGAAAGGTCTAGTCTAAAAAGTTTGTTGCTGTTCAGCAACTATCCATTTCAGAATGACCCAGTATCAGCTCCACAGTTGGCACTTGTACAATTATTTTAATTTGTATGAGTTTAGAAGATTTTTTTTTCTGACTATTATTTTATTTTATTTATTTATTTTTGATGTAATGAACGAAGTATGAATATGCATTTAATTTCATTTATTTTCCCAATCCATTATTGTAGCTATATACAGTATTACTCTAGCTGATCAAAGGTTCAGTGGTCAGCTGTCACCTGCCATTTTGAAGGCCCGGGTTCGAGCCTCAGCTAATGTGACAAAATTGGACACTGGATGCTGAATAAAATTGGTAAGGTTGTGTCAGAAAGGACACAAAGTGTACAATCGTATCCATAAACTGATCACAGATTGTAAAGGTGACTGTTGTTGGCCTTTAGTGTAAAAGTGCTAAATTAAATTGTCCATCACCCCTAGGACACAAATGTCACATATCCTTAATCACTATCACCTGTGTCAGGTTCTAACTCATGTTAGTGGTTGTTTGTGTTTTCACATCTGTTAATTGGTTTCTTTGCTCTTGGTTAAAATAAACTCTGCCTTTGCGTCTGCTTTTGGCTCCATGTGACAATTTGTAAGCAACAAATTATATGTAACCATGTTTAAACATGGTTGAATATAAACAATCATGCCAGCACACAGAATTGCATATGGGGAAAATAAGATGATTTAAAGAACGAACAAAAAGAAAGATATTCACTTGCAACATAGTTAAAAAAAACAAAAACAAAAAAAAAAACAGGGCACAGATGCATGACACCATATACACAGGCTAATGAGACACAATGAGCCTAATTAGATAAGAACAGGTGCTGGAGCAGAAGTGATTGGGAAAATAAGATTTTTTTTTTAACAACACACTAGCAATTCAATTCATATTCCAAAGATTTTTAGAGCCACAATTACACAAGAAAATAACTGAAAACAACATGCTAGGCATTCGAACAAGGTGGCGGAGGGATGACCTTTATATTGTTTTGTTTTGACAACATGAGGACAAAACTGGTTTTTGCATACTGTTTCTTTAAATGCAAGAGTTGCTTGCATACAGTTGCATACAGTCAGCCCTGGCTTTATTCACATCACCAGCTTTACTGCTCAATTCTTTTATTTATTTATTTTGCTTCACATGAACACTGCCTTGGGCAATTCTTTGAAGCACTTAGTTGATGTAGTGATGTTTCTATATTACTATCTATCTATCTATCTATCTATCTATCTATCTATCTATCTATCTATCTATCTATCTATCTACTGTATCTATCTAT
>JAQMYL010000002.1:8852150-8864376 GCA_030014365.1 Clarias pachynema | reverse complement strand
ACACACCCAGGTATCGGATCAGTACTCGGTATCGGCTGATACCCTGAGCCCAAGTATCGGAATCGGTATCGGGAGGGAGAAAATGATATCGGAACATCTCTAATAAGAACAGCTTCATACTGTGGTGTCTTCTATATCTTCCAAAACAGACACACACTTCAGCATATATACTGTGTGTATATACATTATATACAGTATATACAGTAATACAGTAATATTTAATATATAATTATTAGAATTTCTAAAAAAAGATAATAGGACATTAACAAGCTTGAAACAGTTACTCAGTAACTGTAGATAGATATACTGTATATGTTCAATTTTGTATTCAGCAACAAAATGCAATTTAGTATCTACCAAAAGTGAAAATAGTGGCGTGCAGTATATACAGTACAGTCTATCAGCCCAAATATTAACATTGTGCAAAGGCTTTCACTGATAACCCAAAACTGGTTACTAAGAACAGAAACTGGGCCTAAATTGGATCTATAGTTTTTTGACAAGATAATAAGTAAGATGGTTAGGGTGGACCACAATTGTTCCTCTTTCCCTTAACTGTCAGTACAGGGGCTCTACAAGAAAAGATGCTGAGGACTTTCCTCTTATTTCCTCGTACTACTACTACTACTACTACTACTACTACTACTTCTACTACCACTACCACTACTACTACTACTAATATAAATAATAATGAGACAGTCAATCTTTCACTTTGTGGAACAGATTGTAATAACACTGAAAACTGTGTAGGTGTTACTATCTTGTGATAACCCTCCATGGGCACACATGTACCCACCATAGGCCTGCTCCAGTACTAACAAGTAGCACTGCAGCTCTGATTATATTACAAAGAGTATCAGCATGAACAGAAAAGAAAAAAAATATCACACTCAGAGGACATCCAAAACATGACCTACTCAACTATCAACAAAGTCAAAATGCATCTTATAGAATCCAAGGCCAGGTTTTTTTTTTTATTATTATTATTATTATTTTAACAGTTTTTTTTTTTAATACAGTATAACGCTCTTTTTTTCCAACAACAATAAAAAAAAACTAATGCTGCTGTTTTCTTGAAAAAAAAATCTTTATTTTCTTTTGTATAAAGAGAGCAATTCAATCAATCATAGGAATCTTTTGGGAATCTTACCAAAAACTTACCAGTCTCTAAAGTTTAATAAACCGCAAAAGATCCACAGATTTCACTCATTTGGCCACTCATCGTCAAACCTCATGCAATTGTAATTTCAAAATATCTCCCCTGAAATGCTAAATAAACTTTTTTTTAATGCAAAATTATCTGGACATTTGTGGAATGAGGGTAGGGGTGTGGAGATTTAATATATGAACACTCCCACTGATAATACACAATCCAATCATTTAGTAACATGGCAAGAGTCTGCAGGTCAAGTTTGGAGCTCATAAGAGAAAACTCGTAGTGTTCAGTAACCATATAGCAACAGCAGAGAAAAAAAAAATAGACGCTGACGCATACCCATGGTCCTAAATGCACAAGGTTTGTATCAGGCAAAAGTATTGTAGGAAGAGGAAAATAATACAATAACTAAAGTGACAAAAGTTCAAAACTCTTGTTGTGATGTTGCAAGTAGCCTACAGAATGTATGCAAAAATACAACAGCTTCAAATTCCAATATCACATAATCCACACCCACTGGAGATACAGTGGAGAAGGCCCAGCCTATGTTGGCTAAGAAGGTTTAGAATTAACCCTACAGTCCAAACGTTGTGCTATAATGGTAATGTTGAGAGCTTTCAGATTTTCAAAATTACCTGTTGGTTTGAAAACTGCACTGGTTTGGAGTGTAGACCTCTGCAGCAGGTAGTACAAATGGACCAGAGCATTCATGGAGGTAAGCTTCCATCCATTCAAGACTAATTTACACAATGAGATGTAGAAGCAGAGCTTCAAGGATTTTAAAAGACCCTAGCCACCTGAGCCACAGTCTCTGCTTACTACTGCCTTCAGGAAGACAGTACTTCAGCATCAAAGCAGAAACAGATTCAGGGACAGTTTATCCCACAGGCAATATGGCTGCTTAAATCAGGCAATATGGCTGCTTATAATCACTCACTCCAGTAAAAAACAAAAAACAAAAAAAACATTAATTTTTTGTTCAACATTTATGACAGCTACAGGGTGTATTATGCTACATTTTTGCATTTTGCACTTTACCCGACTACTAAAAACTGCTTGTTTCCATGCTGCATTGCACCCTACTACCATAGAATAGTATCACACAAAACAAATATTGCACTCACACGTAAATGTTCTATTTTTTATTTATTTATTTAATATACTGTATATCGATGCATGCATGCATGTATTTAAACTACATACACTTAGTTCCTATATGCATATACAGTAAAAGTTTCACTCATCTTCACTTACTGTAGTTACTACCTAAACTGTGATGTGAATCGGGAACTGCAAATGTTGGTAACAACAAAATTTTAGGACCAAACACAAAATCTCCAGCATATATCTGTCCTTAAAATCAATCAATCAAACAAACAAAAACAAACAATTTTAGTTTCAGACAGTCTCCTTATGATTTAAGAATGGATACAGATACAGATTGCAGGTACAGCTATTTGTACACAGTTTCTGTCTCTTTAGACTGTAAAACAAGCACCTGACCACGTGAGCGAAACTGTCATTTCTATGATAGAAAGCAAGTGCAGTTCTCTACTAGTTGTTCTGGTGCTCTGTACCTCATTTTGTCCCTGTTTTAGTTGATTCCAGCACAGCTGAATATCCCCAACACAAAACCATGGCTGACATAGATCACTCTCATCCCTCTGACAGGCTCTTCGATTTTCAGAGCAGTTGATGATACCCCAGTCAGAAAAAATAATAAAGTACAATGTTCTTCTCCAGATCCACAGTGGCATTTTCCATGCAGACAATTTCCTGATCACTAAATTTTCACACAATCTAATCTTCTACCCATGTACCAGTCATCTTCTCGAAGAGAGGTGAGCTCTTATAATAGAAAGCCACCTGCTTGCTTCAAAACCTGTTTGTCTCTCACCTACCATTCTCCCTTATATAAAGTGCAGAAACATCAAAGCATCTGAAAATCCACTGCATTTTGCACATTTAAGAAATGTATTAAGCTAAAAAAAGTTGTCACCCCACAGTGCTTGGGACTGCTTCATTTAGCTGTTGGAAGGCACTACTATCCTAGAAGATAGGCAGATCCACACTTACTACTTAGGATCAAAGCCATGAACAAGTATTGTGTTGAGGCTCTTGTTCAGGAATACATCCTGCAATGCATCCACTGACAATATTTTGAAAGGTTTCTGCACCAAGGCTGAACATGTATCACAGGTACATACCACAGCTGTACATACCATTTATAATATATTCTGAAGTATGACCACCCACATCTTATACTGCTATAGATTTAATCACTGCCAATTTTACAGGGTCACACCACAATTTTAACCACTGCCAATTTTTTTTTTTTTAACCTAAATCTTCATTCCTCTGTCAAAGCTATCCATGGCAAATGAATCTGCATAAATCATTGTACCTTTCCTGGAAGCTCAAGCAGGAAATTTGGACGTTTCTGAGGGTCTTTTGTCACAACCATCAACATGACCTCTGGGAAGAGTACATTTACAACTCCTTTAACTCATACAGAACCAGACCATCTCATGTATCAGCATTTGAAGATTAGATGACGTGACTGGAGCTGAACCTGTCAATTGTGTAAATTCTGAGACACAATAATTTAGTACACACTCATTTGCACTTCATTAGGTACCCTATTTAACTGCCTAATAACTTAAATATCTAATTAGCCAGTGACATTGAAGCAACTTAATGGTTCAAAGCAACCATCAGAATGGGGAGGAATGATGATTTAAGTGACTTTGTATGGCATGCAGTCTAAGTATTTCTAAAACTGCAGACCTACTAGGATTTTTATGCACAACCATCAATTAATGTTTACAGAGAATTGTCTGAAAAAAAAGAACCTACTCAGTGAGCAGCAGTATTCTGGGCAAAAAACCCTTGTTGATGCCATAGGCCGGAGGTGAATGGCCAGACTGGTTCGAGCTACTAGAAAGGAAACAGTAGCTCAAATAACAACTGAGGCATGCTGACAAGCATCTCTAAAAGCACAACTTTGAAGCATCACAAGACCACACCAGGTGCCATTCCTGTTAGCTAAGAAAAAGAAACTGATGTTGGAGCAGTAAAACTATCCCAAGTGCTGAGATGTTTTCATGGTTATAACTAAGCAAATTGGGTTATAATGCTTACCAAAAGTTTTTTTTCTAGAATATGAAAAAAATTGTCTGCATAAAGACTGAGCCATAAATCATGGTATTTAAGTGTACTAGCTCTAAGTTGTTCTTTGTTAAAACATTTGTGAAACAGCAACCTACTCCCATGGCTTCTGTGAGCTCTGCTGGAACAGGTGTTTAGGAGTGTAGTGGAGCATGGCATCACTGAGGGGGACTTTGACAGAAAACACATTTAACACGTACATAGTATTAGATTGAACTAAAAAAAGAATGAAGACTCAAGCTGTTGCTTTAAATGAGAAATTTGTTATTTTAGTGATTCTGGCTATTCCCATTTGCAACATGTAAATGTCATTGTTTGTGTGTGTCTTTTAAGGTGCAACTGTAACTGCCAGAGTGACACCTGGTGCCTGCAGCCAGAGAGATTAGTTACTGTGTAGTTTAAATGCCATAGGTTATCATGCAGAATTAATGCTTGGTATCAATAACCCATCAGATAAACCAGCCCAGAATTAGCTGGGCAATTTATGAAGTGGGAATTTGTTTCAGGAGTGCTTGTTGATTTAGGGTGGAAATATATTTGCAGTTAAACAAAACATTTGCATAGTCAACCTGCAACATCGTGATAATATTTGTTCACATGCTTGCCTATATACTACATGCGTTACTGGAGGACAAACACTCAAGAAGCTTGTTTTCCATGTCAGAATTTAAGATAATATTTATCTCCCATCAACTGTTTTGACATGCTTATTTGCCACAAAATCTTTGAGCAGTGAATCTACAAGAATTAGTTAGTAGATGATTGTTCCACAGCTTCAAGGAAACAACACCTAAGTTCTTTATGAGGTGGTTCAAAGATGAGAGGAAGAGGATTTGCATTAGTGGTCAGGAGCCAGGTGCCATGGTGGCATAGTGGTTATCACTGTGGCCTTGCACATCGAGGGACAAGTGATTCTGAGCCAAATTGGTGTTTCCAAATTGTCCATAGTATGCAATTGAGTGTGCTTGTGCTCTGTGCTGGATTGGCACCCCATCAAGGGTGTGCCCCGGCCTGGGATAGGCTTCATAGCTGTTTGCCCATTTTGCCATAGGAGCTTTATTGAGGTCAGGCACTAAGCAACAGCAAGGGTTTATTGCCACCAACTAGCATCACATGGCATGGCAAACCAGCTGACCAAGAATAATTTCATGGCAAGGTTGGGGACAAGTAAATCTATAGTCTATTATTTCTTGCTCTACCTGTCTTCTACATTGTTGTCTTTTCATATCTTGTTTTCCAACCCCAGTCCTCAGAATAGGGGGGTGTATTGTCTCCCCACTGACTCTACAAATCTATATACTGCCTTTCTTCCCATTTCCCTTCCCTATTATGATTTTCCTCCAATTTAATGCCTCTACCAGTCCCCCACTGGTGCCCTATGAACAGTATACCACCTCTCACAATCTGATACAACACAGGGTTCCATGTTGCAAGAGGAATTTTCAGATGTGTTTTACGTTTACCAGGTTGTACTAACCTCATAGAACACCACACTGAGACTACTTCAGGGTTGGTTATAAACATCATATACTGTAGATGGCTTGAGCACAAAAAAAGTAATTTCTGATAAACTCAAGGCGATGCTCAAATTTAGTTGGAGCTGCCCAGTGGTCTTGGTTCCTAAGGCTGATGGGTAGGTCCAGTTCTGTTTGGAGTTGTCCAGTTCTGTGTGCACTCCTTGATCACTCTGGTGAAGCTGGTGTCAGTTTTCCTAACAGATACACACAGATTCCTCAATAGATCACAAAAATATATTTGCTACACATTTCAAATTACACCAATTTGTGACTCCTGGTATATTCCTGTACTATGAGAAAAAAAAAATCCATTTAGGGATGTGATCAATAATTGTATTTTATTGCCTTCAACATTGCTGAGACTAGTCCTGACCTAAGTGATGACGGCAGTCAGACTGGCAGATTCGGCATGTGGCCTACAGCTCTTGCAAGCTCCTCAGTGTCACATGACTCCTCAGTTCTTAGGTCACATGACATCACCCCACTCTCAGACCACTCTTAAATTTAAAATCCACCACACAGCACTGGATTTTTTACATCTGGATCTCGATCTAAGCTCCCCACCACATTTTTATAGTGCTGTGAAAGCCTGAGATTCAGTAACCAATGTGATTCACTCCCGTGCCCGATCTAGCATTCCACCCCTTCACGCACCTGCAGAAGGGGAGGCCACCTTTGCTCTGCTTCCAATAATGTTAATTATCGCCAGCCGGCCCGACCTGGGTCGCCTACGTAGGGAGCCTACAGAGTGCACAAGGAGCGATAACGATTGAGACGCACACCCATCACAGGCACACACCATGACACTAGTTATCTGGATCAGTTTTAATCTTACCTTGACAAGCACGCTCTTTCGAAAGGCTTGAAAAAGGAGCCAGAAGAATCCACAGCCCAGAGACCAAATGGGTGGGATCTGTTAAATTAGTTTAGTTTTATTTTTAACAGTGGTCATTACCCCCTACATCCAGGTAACCATCAATCACTTTACTATGCTAGCCAAACTTTATATCAAATTTCATTGTGACCTTCTAGTTATTTCTGTAAACTTGGAATGTAGAATTTTGTTCCTGTCCTTCCTCCATTGCTGTAGCTTCATATGATGATATAGTGTGAGTGACAGCAGAAACATTTCTATTTAGGTTAGGAAAAAAAACCCACATTTGTTTGATCATCAGTGTAAAAGTAACAAGTCTTTATTTAAAATATAGAGAGTAAAATTACAGGTTTTTCATAAAAAATTTAATGAGTAGAAGTAAAATGTATTACATAGGGAAAATGCTCAAGTAAAATACAGATGCAGTAATGGAGCAGATGCACTTTATTACTTGCCACCTCTGCAGTCTTTCAGAATTAAAAGGATTATACAAACTCTATATTAAATTGATCAAAAATAAATGTGAACATTTTATTTTATATGAGCCATGTACTCAAATACTATAATGAAAGTACATGTACTATAGGTCATTGCTTTCTCAGCTGACAGCAAACCACCTTTAGTCCATAATAAGCTGATAAGCTGTGCTTCATTTTAAAATCACTTTAGACATACAGTACAAAAACAGAGAGAGAGAGAGAGAGAGAGAGAGAGAGAGAGAAATACCTGTTTATGTAATAGCTTCCTTTCAAGGCCACTAGCCTTCCTCTAGTCTATCAACTTTAGTCAACTTGAGCGACTTATAAAAAATTAATGCATAAATAAAATAAACCTTGGGAATAAATAATTTAAAAATCTAATAATTTACAGACAGATTCTTATACCTTACCTTTCATACTTTGCTCCCATGACAACATCCTTGTCTTCATCACAACTTTTTCTTTTTTCTTTCCCTGTAACATACAGGTACCATTCAAGGTTTAGAAACAAAGCACTCAGGTTATTAAATATTGAGACAAGGCATCCCCTCATATATTACAGACCTAGCTGTGAAGTAATTGTGCATTAGAAATGATTACATGAAGAACAAATCACAGCCTACAAACATAAGCCCAATGATCAGGGCTAGATTAACAAACATTATAAGAGTCACTGTGCTTGTTGCAATTAAATTCACAAATCTGACGGGACTTATGAATTAATTTCTATTGCTGGCCATTGGTGTAAACTAAGGCTGAAAATCAAACAAATAACCAAATTAAAAAAATGTTAGATGTTAAATGTTAACGTTATAAAGGTCCTTATTCACTGATATTGTAAAAATTTCTGGTTGGAGATGTTTATGTAAAGCATCTATAGAAACGTTAAAAGTATTACACACTCTTTTATGAATATTTGTAATTGTTAGCAAATTGCTGTAGTTTTGAAGGATTAAAGAAAAAACTTTTAAATTTGTGATTATTGGAAAACGTTCAACATGAAGTTGTTAAATTTACTTTGCTTCATGTTGGCCCACCCATTCATTTATTTTCCATGACATTTCAACAGTTCATCCGACCATGTTTCAGCATGCTGCTGTGGTATTTGCATATCTTATTTATTTATAGTATATATTTATTATATCTCATGTAAGATGTATTATATCTCATCTGAGTGTGCAGTTGCAGTCAAACGTTTACATAGACATTTCATGAACATAAATGTTGTGGCAATAATGGGGTAACAATGATTTATATTTTTGGGGTGGTGGTGGGGGTGTAATTATACAACATGCGTCTTCAATAGAAGAAAACCCCAAAAATTTGATGAACAAGGTTGAATTTAATTTAAGTTTTCTGATATCAGCACGGGGTCAAAATGATGCCTACAAGTTAAAAATTATAGGCCTCTCAGCTTCCTGTTAGTGATCATGACTGACTATTGCTAGCAGTTTTTCTGCATCAACATAAAAAGGGTTTTCAAAAGCACCCTTTATAGTGACCAAAACCAAGATATTTCCTTACTAAGGAAGTGGTACTGACTGGCATGAAGAATAATCTGTGAGGATGGTGTAAAGTGGATGGTGAAAGTTGGTAAGAAAATTTTAAACTACTTTGCGGCAGTGATGGCTCAAACGGTTAAGGCTCTGTGTTACTGCACGGAAGGCCGGCAGCTCAAGCTCCAGTACCGCCATGCTGCAACTATTGAGCCCTTGAGCAAGGCCCCTAACCCAATTTGCTCCAGGGGCACTGTATCCTGACTGACCCTGTGCTCTAACTCCAGCTTCCTAACTCAGGTACATAAAAAAGTAATCATTGCATTTTGCTATAAGGTACATATGACAAATAATTAAATCTTGTAAAAATGACTCAAAACGATTCATGACTTGTATACATTCACCATACTCTCGCAGATCATGAAATATTTATACAACAGGAATGTCATTTGGAGTCATTTCTAGACAAATGGAAATCAGTTCAAACTATTATTGTAGGTAAAAGTTGTGGAAAGTTGTAACTACTTTGCCAATATCTAAAAGAAGACCAAAACTGTCAAAACTTAAACTGTTAAATGGTCCTAAATGGTCAGGAGAAATCCAGGAACCACCAAGGCACAGGCTTGCCATGAACTGAAAGCTGCTGAAATACCAGTGTCACTATCTACAAGTAATATCTATATAATTATCTAATTATATATCTATTATAATAAAATCTAATTATCTATAAGTGACATTGCCATGGGCTAAAAGGCTTTAGTGCAAGAAAACTAATGCTTAAAAATTTACACCATCAAGCATGACTTGACATTAGCAGGCCAGTGGTGGTTCAGGTGGTTCAAACTCTGGGTTGCAGTTTGAAGAGTCAGGGTTTAATCCCTGCTGCTGCCGGGTTCCTGGTGGGTAAGGAAGTGGGACTGACTAACATAAAGGATTATTTATGAGGACAATGTAGAAGGGCTGGTGAAAGTGGGTAAGAAACTCAGAAACTACTTGGGGGCAGTGGGGGCTCAAACAGTTAAGGATCTGGGATACTGCTTGGAAGGTCAGGGGTTGAAGCCCCAGTACTGTCATGCTGCAACTGTTTATCCCTTGAGCACTCCTTTTACCCTATTTGCTCCAGGTGGGCCGAATCCTGATTGACCCTGTTCTCTGACCCCAGCTTTCTAACTGGGGTATATTAAAAAAAGCATTGCACACGTGACACATAATTTAATCTTAATCTTGATTTAGGGTGTGGTATAGAGAATTTTTTTTACAGATTTCAGAAAGCTCTACATAAAATAAAACTTATTACATATAAAATTGTGGGTGTTTTATTTTATTACAGATTTATAATCATTTTATTTCAGAAAAAGACCTATTCAAAAAGTAATTTAAGCCCAATATTGCCATAACATTATACTCATAATGAGGGTCTATTAACCTCTGGCCACAATACTCCCAGGACACTTATTACCAATATACAAGTATTGATTATGCTTTTAACACATTATTATTGCTTGATTTTATAGCATACAGTTGTTAATAATAGTCATACAATCAGGTCATACCAGATGAAGATGGGTTTCATTCCATCCAAGTCTTGTCTTTTTTCCTTGCCACTGCCACCTCTTGGATGCTCATTAGAAACCTAAATATAAATTTGGATTTCTGTTAAGCTGTCTCTTTTATTTAAAATTGAATTGAACAGCAGTGCTCCTAAAACAATTATTTATTCTATACAGTACCTGATCTTACCTTTGTTTCTATTGAATTATTATTATTTTTCTTCTCACTAATTAATGTAAGGCAAAGCACAAAGCACTCAGAATCAATATACAAATAAGCTAATGCAAGATTTGCGCATATTTTGAAGGCTGGCTTTTTTGCACTGAAAACTCATTTGCGTTGGAGAAACTCATTTATGTGTACGAAACATGATTCAATTCTGGCCTGGCAAGTCATCACTTTAGCTTTAATTGGAAATATGAAAATATAAAATGCGAGCAAGGGCAAAGGTGTTCTTGATGGAAAAAATTGATGACTTGTGAAATGCCTCTTTGCAGCATGCTTCTGTACAATACAGCAAAGTTATTTGCATGCATACCATTGACCTTTTGTTTAATCTTATTATCTATGGCTTGGGAATTGGAGAGGTTTATATAAGCATTGCTATTTAAGTCTAGCAAGGTGTGCTCAGCCTGGGTCTCCAAAACAGAAGTACTGTACAGTCATGAGAAGCTATTATGCAGAAATTATGCATGGTATACCATAAAACATTATGTATAAAGTATAAAGTGTGGATAAGCTTTGTTCTGCATAGGGTGTTTAATGCTACTGTTTAAGGTGATGTTATTGAACATACAGTATAGTGAATAGGGGTGTAAGAGAGGGTCACTATATGACCTGCATGACCTGAATATCCTTAATGCAGATTTAACCCTAAATTAATAAAAATATATTATGATGATGATGATGATGATGATGGTTATTATTATTATTATTATTAATCATCATTATCATCATCATCATCATCTATTCATTCCTGCATTTTCTCCCCAGTTTGTTCAAGTCCCACTTCCCACCCAGCTCTCTCTTAGCATAAAGAAGCTATCAACCAGAGAGGATGAAGACTAACATGTTATTATTTTTGCATGAACCTTCCTTTAAAATTGAGTTTTTTATTTATAATCAAACTGCTTTAAATTATAAATGGACTTAACCCTGGTTTGATTTTTAGCAGATCAGAACAATGTTGATGATACTTTTTTTAGATGGCTCCTGACTAAGCTTCGTCTTGGTGTACAGCTACAGTTGATGTCGGAAAAAAAAGCCTAGGGAGTGAAGAGACATCACTTCTCTGCTCTCACCATGATTTTAAGCTTAGGAAACAGGGAGCAAAAACAGCCATTCAACGATAATGACCAAGCAATGAACGAGTGCTGGGTTGCCAATTTTTGGCACCCTGCCTTAGCAATGCAACACAGAAAAGCTGCTTAGTCATCATGTTCCCCCCTGTGGTAAATAATAAGACCGTAGGGAGGACAGTTTAGGAACACTGCACCCCTGGCTCACTGCCACCCTCTATCCATTTGATCACAAGGTGTTCTATTAGATCCCCCCCCCCTCCCTTTCCCTCCTAATGCTCTAATCATGATGTAGTGGACCCAGTGAGAGTCCGTGAAGGTTCCGTGACACCAAGCCAAGGTATGTCATAAGTCATAATGCTGATAAATTGAAGCAGAGGAAAATAATTAGAATTGCTCTCAGCAGGTGGCTGGGTTATTTACAAAGCTCGTTCTGACATGAGTTTTGTTGTGGCATTTTGTCTGTGTGTGTGTGTGTGTGTGTGCTGGTGTAGGTGGGGTCTATAATAACCTATGCTTTATACACAATGTGATTACACTGTATATCCTGTGCAAAGTTTTCCTGTTGCAAACACAAATCGCACAATGTTGAGGAAATATTTGGCCATGAGTTAAACTCTGCAGTCTTAGAGAAAAAGTGTTCAAAGGAGCCAGTTTAGTGCTATTGTGCCATGAACTTTATATATA
>JAQMYL010000002.1:8769820-8791750 GCA_030014365.1 Clarias pachynema | reverse complement strand
CCACAGTGGATTTACTCAAGACGACTGTATGAAGTGTTGAATCTTTGATGCCAAGAAATAAAATACGAAAGACAAAGAATTCAATGGACTTCGTGTCGTAAGTAACGTATCTGAAACAAAGCTACGCGTCAAAACTAGTGGAATAATACGACCGCATCCACAAGAACATTTATTCACTTATTAGTTGTCTATACTGCTCTATCCTTTATACTGGGTCATGGGGGGCCTGAGGCCTATCCCACGAGACTTAGGGTAAAGGCGGGGTACACCCTGGATAGGGTGCAAATCTATCGCAGGGCACATTCATACACGCTCATTCACACAATACAGGCAATTTAGGAACACCAAACAACCTAATCTCTCTTTTGTCAGTAAGAAGAAACTGGAGCACCTGGAGGAAACCCACCAAGCACAGGGAGAACATGCAAACTCATATTGTGCACACACACACTGAGGCCGGAATCAAACCTTTTTTTTTTTTTTTGATTGATTATGAGAAATATTCTAATATTCTAAGATACCGGATTTTTGCTTTCCTTGAGTTGTAAGCAGTAATCCACAAATTAAAAAACAGCTTGAAATATTTCATTTGACATGTACTAAATCTAAAAGATGAGTTTTACTTTTAAAATACGTTATCAAACAAAAATTACTTTTTTCAAAATATTAAAATTTTTCAAGATGCTTTGTACTACACATCGTTTTATACATATTGGGCTCTAAAGACAGTAATTTCATACCATTACATGAAAAACAAATTAATTAATAATTCTTATAATCAATGTTCAGATGCTGCTGCTCTTGGAGTTCAAACATTGTTGAGCAGCAAAATTTGTTTTCAATTCAGTTTGACTTCAATGTAATTTAAATTTCATTCTTCATTCCATTTTGCATGAATAAAGACATAAAACTAATATTATCAATTATGCCTCATTCTAATTATAGTTTTTACATGCAAGATATGAGTTCTTGTATGAAATTGCAAATGTTTGCTGTACTACTGATATAAACTAAACAAGGCCACTCCAGCATAACTATAACTTTTAAATATTGCTGAGACATTAAATAGTTTCCAACAGATGCAACCAACACTGATATACTTCACCCAAAGGAAAATCAGGCTAAAGGTTTCACCCTGACAAGTTATTAAACACCGCTAAGGTTCCAGCCTGAAGTCACAATTTTAGATTATAAAAAATTACAACATTTTTGTAGTATGTTATGGAGTCTTTTTAGTCCACTTTGTTTTGTTTTTCTGGCATAATTTTGTTACCCCGCCAGTGATGGTTAAAACCAGAAGTGCATTCAAACAAAGTTGAATACCCCATTAGGTAGATTATAGTTTGCATCAAAGGTTTATGTTACTCATATCCCATTATTACTGCAAATCATAGATGGATCCATCCTTCAAATGGAAATGCATGCTTCGCTGCCTCTCAGAGATGAGCTTATTAGGGTTCTGTTCCACAAAGAAACACACATCTCTTTCAATTAACAGCAAGAGTGACAGCAACTAAGAGGGACGCATTATTTACTGCTCCTGGAATAAACATTTCCAGAAAGAAAATAATAATAATAATAACAACTAATATCTTGTATTTACATAGTAATATATAGCTATAGTTCTATTTTTAGCATTGTAAATTACAAATAAGTACACAGTTTAGTTGTCTCTGTCATTTTCTTAATTGTTTGGTTTCCGTTTTCCAGCCAATTAATGTATATGCCACATTGTACTGTACAATTCATGCTTCATTAAGTCATTAATTCAACAATCAAGGAGGATTAAAGGCTAATGTGTACTGTTTGTTTGAGCAAATCACATTTTATCAGCCACCCTGTGTGGTCAGGTGATCTGAAATGTAAGAACAGAAAATCAATGAAGCAGCGTTAAGTGATTCCATTCAAAATTCACAAGGTCCTTTTAGCAAAGGTCCAAGGTGCAAAGCAAAAACACAGCTGGACAATTAAAGATGAGGGAGAGGCTGATTACAGGTAAATTATGCTGACATGGCTAACCCATCAGTCTCTCTAAAGACAATGTTTTGCTTAATTTGCTGCCTATCTTTATTTGTTAAGCCCCACCCATATAAAGAAAATTCCAATGATCTTGGAGGAGGAACAAAAAAATTCATGACTATATAGTTGAGTATAGTCATGTTTTTTACATCCTAACTTACTTGTCCATTTTTCTCTCAATGCATATGCAGTGGAATTAGTAATTGCTTAAATTATTGCAACAACTTTTACATTCACTAAGTCAAAAATTATTCGCAATGGGGCATGCTGTTATAGTTCATATACAGTGGAACCTTGGATTGCAAGCATAATTTGTTTCGGAAGTGGGCTCGTATTTCAAAACACTCATAAATCAAAGCAAATTTTTCCCATAAGAAATAATGGAAACTCTAATTATTCATTTCACAGCCCCCAAAAATAAATACATAAAAATACTTAATAGAAAATATAAAGTAAAAATAAAGCAAATTAACCTGCACTTTACCTTAAAAAAAAAAGTAAAAATAAATCTCAGCAGATAAGTGTTTCCGTTTATGCGCGCAGTGTGTGTGTGTGTGTGTGTGTGTGTGTGTGTGTGTGTGTGTGTGTGTGAATCTAAAGTAAGAGGAGAGAAGGATTCAGACCCCACCCCCCTTTCCCTCTTCTCATCTTACACAGTAAACCTTCCTCCTCTCTTATTTGAGTTTCACACAGGCACACATTAACGGAAAGACTGTTTTATCGAAAAAATTAGCAAGGAACATCGCTAATAACACTCTAATGAGTGCACGCTAATGGAGACACTGCTGTAAAGTAAAAAAAAAAAAAAAAAACAAATTAACCAGCATTTTACCTTTGAAAAGAATCACGCCAGAGCAGTGTTTCTGTGTAGAGCAGTGTGTGTGTGTGTGTGTGTGTAAAGTGTAAAGGCGAGAGGAGGAGGGTGTGTGTGTGTGTGTGTGTGTGTGTGTGTGTGAAGGGGCATGGTGTCCAATGACACATGTGCAGAGAGAGAGAGAAAATGGATCTTTATCCTCTCTAATGAGATTTGCTTTTGCTTTACATGCGGTTTTGCTTTACATAACGTGTTATAATAAACAGTACACGCATGCTGTACACACACTCATGCAAACACAAAATAAAATAGGTTTTACACACACACACACACGTGGTCACAGTGTTATACTAAACAGTAGATGCATGTACGGATGTTGATTATACCAGTGAGAGACGTGCATTAAGACCGAGCAGGGGAGACGTTTACCCACAATTCTGCAGCACAAGAGAGAGAAAAACCATTGGCTCAGTTGTGATCACGTGATGCTCAGCATCAAAACAAGAAGCGAATGTATGCTACATACGTGTTACGTACTCGTGAACCAAGACTTGATAGTTTTACAAAATGGATTAGAAATCTTTGCTTTTCTTGCAGAACACTCGCAAACCGCATTACTCGTAATCCGAGGTTCCACTGTATAAATAACTAATTTGAGATGTATTATATATAAAATACATCTCACACACACACACACACACACACACACACACACAAAATGTATTAAAAATCTTCCGAGGTTATTTATACGGTGTTATTTAATTAGTTATTTACACAGTGGAACCTCGGGTTGCGAGTAATGCGGTTTGCGAGTGTTCCGCAAGACAAGCAAAGATTTCTAATATACACATACAATTTTAAATGTATTATTCATATTGTATTTATCCAAAATCCATTTATAGTTGTATAAACATCCTGATATTATTTGTGAAAACATCACAGTGTCATTAATTCAACATTGTGCTTTTTTTAATCATTATTATTTATTTATTTTTTATTTATTTATTATTATTATTATTATTATTATTAATAGTAGTAGTAGTAGTAGTAATGGTAGTATTAAAAAAACTAAATACTGTACAGTAAGAAACCAATCTTCTTACATCCCATTTTCACTGGTAAAGAGATGAAGTCCCAGCACACAATAGCAAGTCCCATATGAGCACAACAGCTTGGGTAACACCAGCAATATCTGTATCTACTGTAGCTATCTGTATTTGGATTTAAACATTAAGTAGGTGTGACCTATTTATGTATTTATTTATTTATTTAAAAACATTAAAATGTCTGGTAGAAATTCCAGCACGGTCAGATTCTGGCAGATTATTAACGGCAGCTACATCATTGAGTTGTGCTGAGGTTGCATTTTTATAAGCCACTGATTTTTAATCTCTCATGCAGTCTTATTTTGCACCTGTTTACAATATTTTTAACTAATTTAGTTGGTTCTGTTTTCCAGAGAATATTTCAAAAAAGTAGTTTAATTTAAGCCACAGCAACTGTGACCAATCAGATACTAAGGATGAATGAATATAAGCTGGGCACGGTGGTGTAGTGGTTAGCACTGTCGCTTTTCACCTCCAGGGTCCGGGTTTGATTCCCGGCCAGGCTCGACTCCCGTCTCTGTGTGCATGGAGTGTGTGTGTTCTCCCTGTGCTTAGTGGGTTTCCTCCGGGTACTCCGGTTTATTCACAGTCCAAAGATATGCAGGTTAGGCTAATTGGCGTTCCCAAATTGCCCGTAGTGTGTGAATGAGTGTGTGTATGTGTGTGCCCTGCAATGGATTGGCACCCTGTCCAGGGTGTACCCCGCCTCATGCCCTAAGCTCCTGGGATAGGTTCCAGGTCCCTGCGACCCTGAATACAGGATAAAGCAGTATAGAGTGAGAGTGAATATAAGCTGTATCCCAGAGAGCACACTGCTGATGGGCCAACGTTGGCTCATTGGTGGGACCAAAGATAGATTGGCCAAACATTGGTTCAGTAAATTAATGGCAAAGTTCGAAATTGGAAATTAAATTAGACTCTTTTCATCAACGCCAATAATAAGAAAACACATTTATATCTCCCGAAATTTATTAATTCATTTTATTTGTGATGCAATGATTACAAACTAAGTTAATATATGTAACCATTATGATGATAAACTACAAAATAAACACCTAGTAGAACCACTTTTTTTCTCAGCAAGGTAGATGAAAATAAATGCATACCAAGTACCCATTGCCTTGTACTGTCTTTTATATCAGGTGGCTCTGCATCTTCCTCATCATCATTTACCTCGGTATTTTCACCATCAGCTTGGTCACTGTAGCTCACCTGTTCTTTATCATCATCATCAACTTTACAGCATCTTTGTAGAACTGTGTCTCTTGTCTGTGTAATTACATCAATAATTTGAGCATTGTACATTAAATGTACTTCAAAATATGTTCTTCAAAATATTATTTTTCAACCATCAAAATGATGAGGAAAAACAAACATTTTCCACATTTGGCTCAACACAGTTCAACAACAGTTCCAGTATTACAGCACACATTTTTCTCCAGATGAAACAAAGTAAACACAGCAATTCAAACAGTAAATAACCTAGCAAATAATATGTTTCGCATGCCAACTACCTTATTACATATATTCGACAACTGCATAAACATACAAAAATGCAATGCCCTAAAGCAAACAACATGTATTGTATATTAACGTTTCTGGCGCTTATTATGGCAACATTCTCTATGGTTCTAACCTTGTTATGGCTCTGTATGCTATTGTATTCACCTACAAAAGGTCAATTAGCCTAGCATAATAGTGTTTAGCTAAACTTTTTCTCACCACATTACAGCAAAACTACTAACTGCGTGCTTTTCATGTTAGCACCACAGATTCTCTACACACTTATGTTTTATTCAAGGGTATTTACATCTCATTTGGAGGAATATTAACCCACCTGTAGTTAAGAGCAAAGAGGCACAAAACTTTAGCTTATGTTTGGCTTGGCTGCAGGATTTAATCAGCAGCACCTGGCTGCTGTGGGGTTTTAGGTTCCTCCCTAGCGATAAGTCCCATCTAGTGACCTGTTTGACAGTGTGCACAATTGAGCACAAAGCACAATGAATTTAACATTTATAATTTTAGAAAGCATAAGAAAAACTAAATAAAAATTAGGATGGCAGCATAGAAAGTATTTGTGTTCAACACACGCTAGCGTGCATGAATGATAATAGGTAAGTTGTTGTTTCTCTGTCTCATTCTCCCAATGCATTGCATTATTTAGTCATCATTGATCACTAAAAAATCATATTATACTCACAAATAGCTAAATATTCATATTAAACTCACAAAAAAAGCAATGTCTGTACTTGTGTATATTGTTCACACGTACACATTGCTGTGAGTGTGCACAAACATACACAGCATCAGGGAGAATAGGAGCAACACAGGTGACATTGTTGGACCAACGTTGGGCCAACGGTGGTATCCACCAAGTTAGATATATAGTTCTTTCAATGTTATCTATGTACTAAATTGGTAAACAACCCTCATATCCACATCACATCAAACCATAATCCTGATGTAAAGCTGAAGCAATATAATTTACTTTACAATTTTCAACCTTGCCATTTTCAACCTACTGTATCTTTGGCCCCACCAATAGGCAAACAGTGGGCCAATGGACAAAATGATATTGGGCCAAAAATTGATGTCAACATGGCCCGATGTATGCAACGTTAGGCCGACGGCGGAGCACTGCCAAAAGGTTACCAAAATTTTGCCGATATTGGGCCAACAAAGTAGTGCTGTCTGGGATATATATATAAAAAAGACCATAGTTATCTTTGTCCTGTGAGCTTCATATTACACTGCTTGCTCAAGTATGTACTGTATGCTTGAACATAAAACCCCCATGAACATAATGTCTGTTAATTTTCAATAAGGTTTGTGGATACTTATAATGCCTTAAAAAAGTATTCATACGCCTTGAACTTTTCCACATTTTGTCATGTTACAACCACAGACGTAAATGGATTTTATGTGATAGACCAACACAACATGGCACATTATGGTAAAATGCAAGGAACATGGTTGTTTTCTTTTCTTTTTTTTTTTTTTTTTTACAAATAAAAATCTGAAACGTGAGGCATACATTTGTATGAATCCTTTGCTCTGATATCCATAACTAAAATCCAGTGGAACCAACTGCCTTTAGATGTCACCTAATTACAGTCCACCTGAGTGTAATTTAATCTCAGTATAAATATAGCTGTTATATGAAGCCCTCAGAGAGCATTTAGATGTTAAAGAAATGAGTAAACAAAAAGCATCATGAAGCTCAAGGAACCAGACAGGTCAGGGATAAAGTTGTGGAGAAGTTTAAAGCAGGGTTAGGTTATTAAAAAAAATATCCCAGCTTTGAACAGCTCACAGAGCAATGTTCAATCCATCATCCGAAAATGGAAAAAGTATGGCACAACTGCAAACCTACCAAGACATGTCCATCCACCTAAACTGACAGGCCGGGCAAGAAGAGCATTAATCAGGGAAGCAGTCAGAGGCCCATGGTAACTCTGGTGGAGCTGCAGAGATCCACAGCTCAGGTGGGAAAATCTGTCCACAGGACAACGTCAGTGCCTTGCAAACGTATTCAACTTTTTAAAATTGTCATGTTACTGTACAACCACAAATGTAAACATATTTTATCTGAATATATATGAACAACAGTATGATTTTTATGTAAACCAACACAAAGTGGCATATAATTATAAAGTGGAAGAAAAATGATAAATGGTTTTTAATTTTATTTTTTACTAATAAATATCTTTAAGGTGGGGTGTGCATTTGTATTCAGGCCCCCTGAGTGAATACTTTGTAGAATCACCTTTCACTGCAATTACAGCTGCAACTCTTTTGGGGTATGTTTCTACTAGCTTTGCACATCTAGAGAGTGACATTTTTGCCCATTCTTTGCCAAATAGCTTAAACTCAGATTGGATGGAGAGCATATGTGAATAACAATTTTCAAGCCTTCTACAGATTCTCAATTGGATTTTGTCAAAGCAGGTGCCGATGAGTTGGACAAAAAAAAGTAGGAAGCAACAAAGGCAGAGGGCACTTTAGAAACCTTTAAGAAAGTTTAGATGAAATACAAGTAATAGAAAAGATTCAAGATCAACAGGAATGCATTAATTGATGTTTAGTGTTTGCTGACGAATCACAAACAGGGATCTTGATGTCTGGTTTGTGAATAAGACTGCAACAGATAACTGAAAAAGCAGGTGAGCAGCATAGGGATAGACTGAGTTTTGCGAGATGCAAAGGGTTCAGAGAAACTTAACACTGATTTTCAAGCAGGGGTACTCACATTGTGGCGAGGCATCAGGGGCAATCAAGTGAAGGCTGCCTTTGACTCACGTTGAGTTGAAGAAAGTTCATTCAATGGAATACCCAAACGCGTAGTGAGAGCAGCTCAGTCTGCTAGCACTAGTCAAATGAAGTCTGAGTAGATTCATGAAACAAGGTCAGAGCAGATTGATCAGACATCAGATTCCCAGAAAAAAATCCCAGAGAAGGCAGGTGGAGTTGTTTCCAGCACACTCTGTTTGCTAGCAGCTAATCCAAAGTCAGAGAGAAAGTGGTTTACTTGGTCTGTCTAACCTACCAGGTAGCTTCAGTAATGCAAAAAAAATTAAAAACAGGGCAGGTAATGGGTTCAAAGGTGAGGGTGGAAGCACAGAATAACTCAGAAAACTCTGTATTATAATCTTGCAGGAACACACATTCTACAGTAACCTTTTATAGTGGAGCTTAGACAAAATGTCAGACACAGGATGTGCCCCAAACAAGATGGCCACCGACCCGGAATTGCAAATCATTAAACGTCAATTGCAAGAAAGATTTAGGTCATGCTCCAGAGTGGCAAAAAAGACGTCTTGAAAGAAAGCCATGAGAAATTCCATTTAGAATTTGCGACAAGCCATATGGGGGTAACTTTTTGGCCTAAATGCAACGAACACTGTACTGTACATCACCATCACCACCGTGAAAAATGGTGGTTGCAGCATCATGTTGTGGGAATGCTTTTCTTCAGCTGATCAAAGTCAATGTCAACTTTATTGTCAATTCTGCTACATGTACAGTGCATACATATAGAGAATCAAAATTACGTTTCTCTCATCCTCGTTACAAATAACACTGAAAAACCTTAAATAAACCTTAAAAAAAAAAAACATTAAATAACACAAACTTAGAAAAACAACAGAGGTGAGGTAATTGAGTTACTGTCCTGCAAAAAGGGACAGTTAACAACACAGAAGGCTGATATGGAGAGAAACGGAACAGTGTTGATGGAAAGATGGATGGACAGGGTAATCTTAGAAGAAAATCTGTTAGAGTCTGTGAAATACTTGAGACTTGTTCCAGCAGCTTAAAACCCTTAACATACAGCCAAAGCTACAGTGTAATGGTTTAGATCAAAGCATATTCATGTGTTAGAATGGTCAAGTCGAAGTCCAGACCTACATCCAATCAAGAATCTGTGGCAGGACTTGAAAATTGTTGGTTATGCAACAGGTGCATGATGACATCACAACCACATTCATTGCTCATGCCTATTAACCGTGTTGATATTTGTGGTTTACTGTATGTCTTGTGGTTTAACATCTACGGTTTTGTACTGCTTATGGGTTTGTACCTCTTGCTTCTTGATCTTTTATTTCAGATTGAGGGGTTTATTTTGAATTTACTGTACCATATGGCATCTTCTGTTGTTGAACCCTTTTTTTTTTTTTTTAATAAACAGGAGTGACTCCTTAAGGTCTTGAAGGCCTTTGCAATATTATTTTGTTCACTCTTTAATTACTATATTAGTTACACACATTTCTATTTCTACAAAAAAGTATTTGACACAAGGCCTGTGTGAGTAGGGACCAGAAGTGCGTATTTTCAAAGGTTTCTCTGTTCTTGCTGTATGGTTAGGTCTTCAGAATTAACATAGAAAGCTCCTGCCATAAAGGAGAATATTGTCATATATCAAGATAAACTAAATAGCCAGTAAGATTTTGGAGAACAGTTAGGGGATCACTATTTTACATCATTGGCCCATCACTAACCCTTCACCAAGGATGTTCAGTTTATTTAGTATCAGGGCTAATTTATTATATTATTGAGACAAGAAGACTTATTAGTAGTTATTTGTGTTTGACATGGCTTTGGCTTTTCTTTGCAAGCTGGCTAGCCAGTAGTCGATATGGCTGAAGGGGACAAATCTGTGGGTCCTGTTTCAGATATATTAGAGTCAAGGATTACTTATATGATCACATCATTACCCATTTTATTAAATTTATTTCATTTATTTTCATTGTTGAACATTGTTCAATAAAATTATTATGCTATTATTCTGCCCTGGGGATTTGTGAGGAGCATTTTGAATAGATTGTTGGTTTATTGGTCATGTTTTGGATGGATTTTTTTTTTCTTTATTTGTTTAAATATTCTTTGGAATATCATGATTGATTGTAATTCATTTACATAATAATTAATAATTTGAATTTGCAACTTAAATGTGTTGCAAACCCATTAATAATGATTTTCTATGACCAGATTGGATTTTTTTTATTTTTTTTATTTGGATGTTGCCGACTGCTCTGGACTGACTATAGGACCAAGCTGAAAGGCATAGTTTCCTACTGCAAATAAGCAAGTCTCTTTCACTCCAGTTTCACTCCAAGACATAATAATTTTAAAAGTAAGCTTATACAGTACACATAGCTGGTTACTTGAACTGTTTATATTGAAAATTTTAAATTCAATGTTTTTCAGCAACAACACTATCTGCTAGCATTTTCTTCCAAACAACGTTGATACCGCTGGCCTTAGTTCAAGGTTTCTGGTTTGCAAAATAAGCAAAAAATATATTGGTTGGAGAAAAACAGTCCTATGCATTTCCATGAGTGTACTTTTGGCATTCACAAATTGCACGTAGTGTAAGTGTGTATGTGTGCATTGTGATGGATTAGCACCCTGTGCAGGGTGTACCCCACCTCGTGCCCTAAGTCTCCAGGCCCCTGCAACCCTGTATACAGAATAAAGCAGTATACAGTAGATGATGAGTAAGTGTAACATTTTTTTTTATTAAATAAAAGAATATTTCTTAATGTATCTGTAAACTGATGTTGGTACATGTAAAACTGATTCACTACATTAATGCAGTGATTGGTCTGGGATGATTTCCATAGCCTACCAACTTAAAATGACCCTAAAGGGAAAAAAATATATTGAAAAAAATGTATGATTGTCTGATGTTAATTTTGTAGCCATCTTAGTCCTAATAATATGGATTTTCATTTATGGGAAATAACGATGGATTTCTCAGACTTTTGAGCCACTATATTTTACAAGATAGAAGGAAGAATTTTAATAGGAAACCAAAAAGACCAAGAGCCCAAGCAAAAGCTACATTCTAATACTGTAGGTTAGGGCTCAATACAAAGAGAGAAAATCTTGAAGTAATGTATCCTTTTAAAGAATATGCATAAAACAGTATTTACCAGGCCTAAAGCATTTTTTTGTTTTTATTTGTATTCAAATTCATCTATTCATCCATTCATTTAACCAAACATGACAGTAAAGAAGATAATTAAACAGTCCCTGCCAAAAGTTTTCATGTCACTAGTTCTTAATATTGTGTCCTTTTTAGCATCAATGGTGGCTTGCAGTCTTATGTGATAGTTGTGGATGAGACCTTTTATTTTTATCATGTTGTAAAGCTGCCCATTTTGTTAGTAAAAAGAAATTCCCACAGGTGCTCTAAATTACTGTCTTGCATGAATTACATGGTTGAGATCTGCCCAATGATACTGAGGTCAGGAGACTGTGATGGCCATTCTAGAAACTTCACTTTTTTTCCCCATGTTGCAGCAACTAAAGGTTTGTCTTCGCCTTGTGCTTTGGATCACTGTAATGTGTCAAATACCAAGTGTGTGTACCATGCACAACTTCTGGGCAGACAAATGCAAATTGGCTGCCAATATTTTCTGATAACATGCTGCATTCATCTTGCCATCAGTTTTGACTAAATTCCCTGTGCCACTGCAGCACACATATCCAAAACACCAGAAATCCACCTCCATGCTTCACAGAAGGGATGGTGTACTTCACCTCATATGCCTTGTTGAGTCCTCTCCAAACATAGCATTTATGGTTGTGGCCAAAAAGTTCAGTTTTGGTCTAATCACTCCAAATGTCTTTGTGCCAGAAGTTTTGGGGCTTGTCTATGTGCTGTTTGGCATGATGTATGCGGGCTGTTTTGTGACACTGGCACAGTAACAGCTTTCTTCTGGCAACTTGACTGTGCATCATGTTTGTGTAAGTACCTTCTTATTGTGCATCTTGAAACAGCCACACCACTTTTTATAGAGAAGCCTATATTATATCTTATTGACTATTTAAAATAAACAAAAATATATTGGAAAAACAGTCCTATTCATTTCCATGAGTGTATTCTTAAATAAAATGAGTATATTTGCATCCTGTACAATTTCCTGGCAGTTGTGGCTGAAATCTTTGCTGACCTACCGGACTGTGGCTTGGTGCCAACAGAACACCTAATATTCTACTTCTGTATCAGAGTTTGTGATTGGCATTTTTAATAATTGGATATCTTATAATATAATTGTCTTGATTAATAAAGTTAAACAACATTTTCATTAAGATCATTTGACAATTAATTTCCCTTCTCCAAGTCTCAGTATTTAGGCAAGTCAGTGCAGCTGTGGAAGAAATGTGCATGGATCTTTCAAGAGCTCAAAACTCATTAGCTATTTACTGTATATACTGTACGGACAGTAAATACAATCAAACCAGTCATGGGTGTGGAAACTTACCCTTAATAGCCATTTAATCATGTGTATATTATCAGGTCAAACATTAAAAGGTTTGAATCAGGGCCATTTGTATAACACATAAGAGGGAGTACTGATGTACTGGATGTCAGTGTGGGTGTGATGCAGTGGTAGACTTTTATACAACAGTTCCACAAACACCATTTATCATGTTATGATTTGTTTTTTCATTTAACCCGTTATTTTTCTCCACCTATACATTTCCTTCTTTCCTCCCTTCCTACCAACAATTAGTATAATTATCAGGGGTAAAGGTAGTTTAAAATTGTTACCAGTAGCTACAGTACTACAGTATGTAGCCAACAGGTGAGGAGAATTAAACCATGGAGGTACTGGACAGTCCTGGAAGGTATTTCCACTTAGAATATCAAATAATTGCAGGGTTCAGGGGTTGAATCCCAAACATCATAAAATAGAAAGGGGCTAATTTATAATTCTTAGTTCCACATACCAAGTTCAGAAGTGCCCTTGTTAGAGAGGATTTTAGGATTCAGTCTTTTGTTAGGAACTATTTAGCTTTGTAGCTTGCATTAACAGTAAACAAAACAAGACGAACGGTTCAGAGGCAATTTGCAGCAACTTAGTAACAGTTACTAATGTTGTTTTATATTATTTAATATAAAATAACATTTTTAGATGTATTTTCATGCATTTTTTTTTCTGTGACTGGTTTTTAATGTGGGTTTTGGCAGGCAGCTGCTCTTCCGTCTTTACGGCACTGTAGACCATAGCGACTTATGTTCACCAATGCTGAAGACTGACAGTTATTGTAATAGTGTAACTGATGATTGTTAGAACACCTGAGAAAATATCCCAGAGCTGCTTGGATACCATCAAAGGAGAAAGTTTTCTCTGTATGCTGAAGACACGATCGAATATCCTGGCCTTCCATGCCAAAGCATTCCTTTAACTCACTGCAGATGATCAATCTTCTGTGCAAGTCAAAGACAGGGAGCTCCCTAGGTCCTGAACTTTCACTCACCTTCCATAAATGCAGGTGTTTGTGAATGATTGTGTGTACAGTTCCTTCTGACAGATGCATGTCTCTTGCAAGTTGGTAACAAGTTATATTGATTTTTAAGCATCAGGCATTTCACTCTGTACATGTTCAAGCAAATGACTATAGTGGGTTCTGCTCATCACTCACATACAGTATGGCCTTCTTTAAAACGTTTGCACCGTTCAAGTGTTTTTACTGTGGCTAAGAGTCTCATCATGACTTGTGGCATGTGGGTGTGTGTGTTTCAGACATTTAAAGCATTTTGATCATTTAGAAGTTAACGCTTTTATCTTTTATCCAAATTTACAACTGCTAAGACTGCTAAGGGGCTAATGGCTTTGCTCAAGGACCCAGCAGTGGCAGAGTGGTTATGTAGGGGTGTGAATTTAAAACTCTCAGAGTTTATCCGTAGTGCTGGTGTTGCATAAAAAACCCAATGAACAAAAACAACACATAAACAGACAGTAAATCAAACCCAAATTGCGTTGTGCAAAAATAAACAAACTGTTGCATCAGTAAAACAATATATACAAAATATATACAAAAGTAAAGTGTGTGGGTAAACGTAAAGAGAGTTCAAAGCCCTGTTTATTGCAAATGAGCGCGTGTGGTGTGCTGGAGAATTTAATCAGCCTTACTGGTATCACAGAAACAATCCGGGAGCACGATGACTGAGTGAGAGCTGTCCTGTGAAGCTGCCCAGTAGGTAAAAAATCCAAAAAAAACATAATCCGCAAGGGAACAGTCTTTACAGTTCTCCACAGCTCTCATATACAATCTCAGCGTCCAACCACCATATTATTTTCCTCCAGGGTGACCCCATGCATCATCCCCTCATGAACTGGAGGTGCAGTCTCGCGAGAGCTCAACCCAGAACCAAAGCACAACAACAACATTATGAGACACAGCTGCTTTTTGTCAACAATCAGCTTATTTAAGCCCTTATAAATTTTTTTTTAAAAAAAACATTCTTTTTTTTTTTTTTTGTGGCCATGCTACATAGATACCCAGCCCCCCTGCCCGCTGGAGGAGAGCGTCCACAATAACGCTTGACATTCACCACATTTACAATTTCTGTGTAATTTATTGGCCCTTTTGTTCTTTTTAATTTCTGATGGACCCTCCCACTTGGACGCTAGCTTAGCATAGAATTTTTGAGGGGTGAAGGAGAGTGGGTGAGTCTTACTCCAAACCAGTTTGCCCAGTTGAAAGTGTGCATCTTTCCTCCGGGTATTATACATAGTATCGGGCTTGTTTGGCTTTGTGTTTTTCCACCTGGTGTTTCACCTCCAGTGCCATGGAACAGGTGGTTTGTTGATAAGCATTTCCAGTAGCCTAGGATGAGCTCCGTTGGTGTTTTCCCAATTGTTTCTTGTTGGGCCGTGTTGATGGCAAAGCGGAACTCGGGTAACCACTCGTCCCAGCTTTGGTGATGTTGATCGATGTAGAATGCAATTCTTGTTTTTAATGTCCGGTTTATTCTTTCTGTCAAGTTGGTTTGTGGATGAAAACTAGTACTGAGCATCTGGACACTGCCCCAGGTTTTGCAGAGCTCTGCCAGTAGTTGGATGTAAACTGTTGACCTTCATCTCTAATGAATAATGTTTTGCACGAATAATGTTTGGGGATGCCCCATCGGATAAAGATTTCTTCTCACAGGACTTTCACTATTTTTTGTGTCTTTACGTCCCTCAGGGGAAACATGTCCATTACCATAAGCAAGTAAGCATTTTGTCTTTTGCTCCAAGGGAAGGGCCCCTTTCATGTCCAGCCCCAAAGTGTGTTCTGGTTCAGATAGTTCTGTGCTCTGTAACAGCCTGCTAGGTTTAGTCTTCTCAGGCTTGTACCTTTGGCAGACATCACAGCTCCTGACATACGGCCAGATATTTTTGCAAACTGTGGGCCACCAGGCAACCTCTAATAGCCTAATACACCAACAGGGTATCATGGCAATAATAGAGGAAGCTCTGTGTTAGTGATTGGAGGACTAGTTGGTATTTTCCCCCTTGGTTCAAGGGCACTTTATGATACAACACTCCCTGGTTGTGTTAGAAGGAGATCTTCTGGTCTTGTGCCTTCCTCGGGTGGTCTCCCCTGAGCGGATGAGTGATCATACTGTCCCTTCTGTTGAGCTTGTGATATTTCATACAAATCATTGGGTATGATAATTGGGTAATAAAAACTTGGTGGTTGTGATGGCTAAACAAGAAACTGTACCAACTTCCAGAGGTGGTGGTGCTCAGGACAGCAACTGAAAGACTTTGTCCACCTGTCCACCAAAACAGGTGGGGTTAGAAGGGCATGCTTTATAGTGTCCATTCCAGTCAGTCCACTCCCATTTTACTCCCTTTTTCATCAGATAGTTCAATGGGGCACTGATGTCAGCTGATGGCCCAGGTCTTTACAGGGTCTATGTGTACTCCTTTCTCTGAGATGATGTGTCCCAGAAACTTCAGCTGTTGTTTGTAAAAATGACAGTTCATATATAAGTAATACTGCATTAAGATGTTTAGTGTGCTGCTCCATGGTGTGTGAGTAAATCACCAATATAAACAAAGCAACATTTTCTTGATCCTCAGGTCAGCCAGAACCTTCTCCATGAGCCTCTGGAATGTGGCAGCGGCATTTCTAAGGCCATATGGCATGGATTGAAAATGATAAAGGCCTTTACTGGTGACGAAGACTGTCTTTTCGTGGCTCCCCTCCTCCATCTTCACCTGCCAGTAATCAGATTGCAGTCCACACAAAAACGGTAAGAGCTGTCGGGTTTCGGGATGAGAAATTAGTGGTAATGCTTAATACAGGTTTGATGTGGCATGGGGGGCAAGTGTAGAACATGACAGCCTTTTTGGATGGATCTGGGGTGGCTTGGTGCAGCAGGAAAGGATGGTGTGTGTAATCTTCTGTTTTCAAGCCATATGATCCTTCTTCAACCTCCAAGTTGGCCCCTATAGCACTCAAGAAGTCAAGCGTCAGTGTTCTTGCTATAAGTGGAAAAGCCAGGTGATGGTCCTTCATAATGTATGTATCACCCTGACATCCTATGCCATTCAACTTGTAGCTAATTCTTCTCTGTGCTTTAGCCTGGTGAATCTTCCCATCAGCCATGATGAACCTTTGGGGGAGTGAGCCTGGATTACCCAGTGTTCTTGCACGAGTGTGTAGATACTTCCTGTATCCAGCACTGCAGTTACCTGGCCTAATGTCCGGGTAATTTTCACACTGCTCAATGAAGTTGAGCACATCTGCTGTCTCAGAGAAGTCCCAAATCGATGAAAACTCTAGGCGGATGGGTGGGCGAGCACAGAAGGAGGACGTATTTGGCACAACTGAGGAGGTAAGCAAATCAGATGAATGTACTGTAACTGAAGGAGGAATGTCATAGGTTACACTGCTTAATTTGTGTGGTATATTTCCCCTAGGTGCTGTGACTGAAGTCTTGGGTAAATGCAGTGCAGAGTGGTGTAATGAGGCAGGGGTATGGACCTGTAGTCTGTGAAGAGTGGGAGTGCTAGTGAGACGGAGCTTCTTCTGACTTTCCTATTTAGCAGGATGTATCATGCACATATCTAAGAATGTCTAGGTCGGCTAGGTTTGCAAATGTGTATTGTGCAAAAATAAACAAACTGGTGCACCAATATACAAAAATAAAGTGTGTTGGTGAACATAATGAGAATCATGTTATCAGAGAAACAGTCCGGGAGCGCGATGGAGTGCAGGCTGTCCCGTGAAGCTGTCCGGTAGGTGAAAATCCAAAAAAACTGATAACAGTCTTTACAATTCACCATAGCTCTCATATACAATCTCAGCATAAAAATGGTGTAACCAACAGCATGCTGAACCACCATATCAATCTTCTCCACTTTCTGGGTGTGCTTTTAAACAGGGTCAGGTGACTCCATGCTTCATCAGGATTTTCATCATCAAGAACTTAACCCAGAACCACAACTCAAGTCATGAGGCAGTTAAAACAAGGCACAGCTGCTTAATCAAGCCCTTATAAAAAAAAAAAGCCCTTTATGTGGCCACGCTACAGTACATACATACACTCGTATATTAATTATTCTCAATTCTCAGAAAACCATAAGGTCTGGATAGAACTGCCTCATGGTATGGGACCGAACCACGGTCTGCCATTTAATAATGCCTGTTCTACAGAGTAGTAGTCAAATAAAGTAAAAAAAAAAAAATTATTATACAAGGGGCATGATGGGCTAGATTAGAGAAGGACTATGCTGTTTTAGGGACTGACATCTTTGGAATATACAGTATCAATTCACTACACTTTTAAGTCTACCTTTTCAAAGCATCAATACCAAGTCATGTGCTGCCTCTCGGTTAGTTCGTCTCATATTGAGTGATAAAGGAATAACTTTTTTGGCAGCTCATAAACCATCCCAATATGATACAAACATTTGGTTGGACAGGGGCAAATTGGATTCGACATGAGTTAATGATAACAATGACAGCCAATTGCACATAGGCAATTCTGGAGGGATTCAGTGGTTTATTTGCCATTTTTGAATATCCCCTCCTGGGTAAACAAGCAATGCAAGTGCCACATGGATGATGGTACATAAATGTTCTGAGGATCCTGAGGGAGTGAATGCCAGAGCTGTGTAAAGTAGTGTGCAACTGATGAATGTTGTGACAAAAAGTAACCGTATTGCCTTTGGTCACTCAGGTTAAAGCTGATACACTGTGAATAAAAATAGGGGCGTTTTTGACAAGAAAGTTGAGCGCAATTCTAGAGTCACTGAAAAGTTGCAGTAAAAACATATTATGAAGTCCCAGGGGATTAAACCCTAGACTGCCTTAGGTTTCATAAATGTGTGAGGTTGGTTATTTCTTTTATGGAGTAGTCTTGTATTTTGTTATCTGTCTATTTCAGTTTGTTTTTGCTTTCTTCTTTTCTTTCTGTACCTCTCTGTTTTACCCAAATGCTATAATTTCAATTTACTTCATTAACAGTAGCTTATGATAAAGCATCGAGGGGGCACTGGTGGCTCAGTGGTAGGTGTTTCGCCTGGAATACAGACGGCCTGTGTTCAGGTCCCAGCCACTGGATGCAGTGCCGGTCCCAAGTCCGTATAAAATGGGAGGGTTGCGGCAAGAAGGGCATCCGGCGTAAAACCTGTGCCTAGCTTGTATGTGTGGACTGGATGGTCAGCTGTGGCGACCCCAACAAGAACATGATAAAGCATTGATCCTTCCCAGTGACAAGTTCGTCACTTATGGTTTTGAGTTTTAAGGATATTTATTCCATTGTTTTAGCCTTGTTATCAATAATTTAGAAACATAATATTTTTGGGGGCTGACAAACAGACATTTCATGCTAGAGCTGCTTACGGGTTAGTAATGCTTATAGTAGTTTTCTCCATACTTGCCATACATTCATAAATGCCATAACATACCAAGCATGTCCACAGCAGATTTTGTTACACTCACACAAGAGAGACTTACACAGCTAAAGATAACTTAAAAGGTTAGTGTCCTAAGGGTCGTATGTGATAATCTTTAAGTAATCCAGCTCAGCTACTGCAGTATGTCAGCTATATTTTCACACACTAACTCCTCCTTTTATACTGTGTAGTTAGTTTTGTCCTCATTAAATGGCTAGTCCTATTTGTGTTAAAGCATTGACTTTACCAATTATGCGGGTATAATTAAAATACATATGCCATTTGCACTATGTAAAATAACTACATAATTTGTATATAATTTTGCTCATCTACACTTGTAAGCTTTGAAGATGATCAATCTACAGTAGGTTCATATTGCTAAGTCTCCATATCTGTAAATATACAGTACTTAACAGCAAGCCAAGGAATTACCTAACAGTCTTTCTGAACTAAATGGATTGTCATCATTGATTGTCTCCTGCAAATGATTTATGGATTAATACATTTGTAAAATGATGATTACTGCTTTTCTCTAGAAATAATGGCATCTCACTCACAAAGTTTTCTTATATGTAGCTCATCATTGTGTAAAATTCACTAGCTGTATTCTGCTTTAAAATAATTTTGTCAGCTACAGTCACATTTTCAGACAGCTTACTCTTGTCTCTGATATTCACAACGGTATTCAGTCACCTGACACTTCTCATGAGATTTTCTCCATGTAAAATATGGGTGATATTTGACCAGTAAGCCACTCTGGATTTCTACTTTTGATCTGCCCTCTTCAATCCCCTTCTATGCTGACATTTCACTTCCAACCTTGTAAGTGCTCAATGCATCACTTGGCTTTTAAGGCGAGCTGTAAGACTTTCACCAAAAGTCAGGTTCTTTTTTGCTTCCCATATGTTCCCTTATGGTGAAATGTTGGCAGAGTGCCTCTCCTTTCTAAAATAAAATGTATATACATTATATTGAGACAAAAACAAAAGAAATACAAAAAAGTAGTTAAATAACTTTTGAGCAACTGCAGTAAAAAACATTATTCCAATTAACTAGTAACACATCATGCCAGTTTTTTAAATTACGAAATGCAATAACTATAACACAAATTTTGTAAGACCTTATCCTACCAATCTGGACCCATCAGACTCCAGACCCTTTTTACATTGCTCCAAAGTCCAATCTGCAACAATGCAAAAGTTAATTGTTTTGATGGCTCACATCATTCTATATCTCTGCTACTTTCTGTCGATGGACTTCAGATTACAGAGCTCAGAATGGATGGTGTGTTATGTTGATCGTACCACACTGTGGAAAGCCCACCATTTCTGATTGGTACTGCACCTACTCAATATTAGGCAAGTGGTTAAACAACCTCCATTCATTACAAATAGTACACTCACTAGAGCCAACACCATATACAAATAATCAGCCTTAACATTAAAAATAATAACATTAAAAACACCTACCCCCAAGGGTGGCTCTTGGCTGGGGCTTCTGTTGGTCAGACTCGTTTGTTGGGCGCATCCCATGGGTGTGTGATGAGATTAGGATCTGGGGAATTTTGAGGCAGGGTTGGTGGTCTGGGGATCTTTGCCTGCTGGGCCACATGCATGGTTCGCTGTGGTGCAAATTGTGGAACATTTTGTTTTGTTTATAACACTGAACATCTGCTAACAGAACCAGTTTCATTTAGGGTTTGAACTGTTGTTAATCTCTTGCTTATGAAAATTAAATGTCTCTATCTGTATACACATGTACTACTGTATATACATCGTATAGGCAAACATATTCTAATATTTTGTCCTACAATTATATCTCCATGGAAGGCAATGAGAATTATGCCACCACCTTGAATGGGGAATTCATGATACCATTAGCTAGTTAAATTACTACTGCCAGTCAGTAGCTAGCTAATATAACTCCACTTCACAATAAGAGTTTTCTTATCATTTAGTTCACTGCTCACTAAAACATACCTACCTTGTAAAATTTATTTTGATATTAAAGCCACTGGTATTTTACTTTATTTTAATAAATTTGAGCTACATCATCAGGTCTGAAATTTTTTCCACAACCACCAGATTGTTTATATATATCCAAAAATCTGTCAGCCTGAGAACTCTGGCCTTTCCTGCCAAAATCCCCACACAGATTGTTTGCTCCAAAGCCTTGTTCACAAGCTGCTCTGGATTATGTTCCCAAACACAATGAATCCTGCTGCCCAGCTAGCATTAGGTCACCATTGTTTGTCTGAAATCTCCTCTTCAGGAGCCTGTGGAAATGAAGATGACAGTCAAAAGTAAATCACATACACAACCGTGCATAAAACAAGACTCAAATTTCACTCCCATTTTTCTCCAAAGGAATGTCAGTCAAAAATAAATAAATAAATAAAATATTTCATGTGTTTGCAAACTGTCTGTACACTTGGCACTTGGCAAAATTCAAGTCAGAATGTTGCTCTTCATCATCTATCTGGTATAGTTGTGTAACACTGAGGTAGAAGAATATGCATCCAGCAGCATAGGTTAATATCAATTTTTAATAAAAGTCAGCTTAAAAAGTAATCAACTTAAAAAAGTCAAGTAAGTCAAGTCAAATGATTAAGGTCTTTAAAAAAAAACTTTAAAAGGAAAGAAGTCAACTTAAAATAGTCAATTTAAGAAAGAAGGCAACTTTAGAAGGTAGTCAATTATTTTAAAAAAAGCTTAAAAAAAGAAATCAATTTAACACTAGAAGCGCCGCGCCAGTGTCACCTACTTTTAACGCGGTTCACCGGTCATTTGACCGCCTATTGTTT
>JAQMYL010000002.1:8742232-8753127 GCA_030014365.1 Clarias pachynema | reverse complement strand
TCATGTAACTACGTGCAATAGTGGAATGACGTCACAGACCAAATTACGATTGTCATAAATGAATGCTTAACTAACAGTGCTATGCTTAATGCTTAACAGACTTAATGCTTAATGCTTGACTAATAAACTTGGTGCTTAGCGCATAACTAATAAAATAAAATAAACACAACAACAAATCCATAAAGTTAGATATGGCTCTTACACTGATAAACAAAAAATTGATTGAGCGACACACTAATGGAATCACTGCTATAAAGTAAAAATAAAACAAATTAACCTGCACTTTTCCTTTGAAAAGAATTGCGACAAAGAAATGTTTCTGTGTAGAACAGAGAGAAAGAGTGTGTGTGTCTGTAAAGGCGAAAGTAGGAAGGGTCTGTGTGTGTGTGTCTGTGTCACGATGTCCAATGATGCGAGGACACAGAGAGCAGGCTGAGCCTTGAGCAGAGAGAGAAAATGGATCTTTAGCCTTTCTACTGAGGCTTGCTTTTGCTTTACACACACGCTGTACACACACACATACAGACACAAAATAAATTTGTTTTATGCAACCACAAGTGGTCACAGTGTTATAGTAAACAGTACACGCGTGCCCAGATGTTGATTATACCACAATTCTGCAGCACAAGAGAGAGAAAAACCGTTGGCTCAGTTGTGATCACGTGACATTCTGCGTCAAAACAAGAAGCGCATGCGTGATACATGATACTTAATACTACGTAAACCAAGATTTGTTAGTTTTCCAAGCCAAAGTTTATTAAAAATCTTTGCTCGTCTTGCGGAATACTCGTAAACTCGCAATCCGAGATTTCACTGTATTACCAAATATACAGTAATAATATCACAAATACAGCTGTCACAGTGGACTTCCATCATCATTGTAGGTCAACTAGAATATATTTTTGTACACACACTCCTTGTGACAGACTACATATCATGCTCCTCCAATAAGATTTGTTGGAAGTTTGTTTGCATAATTTTTCAAAGACCAAATTATGCCCACATCCAGGAGCAATTTTTTCCCCCAGGAATATTGTATAACAGGTCACATTGTCATATGACGTCTGCCACTTTACACAAGGATGTTTGGAATTATAAGCATTATATGCATATGTGTTCCTCTTTATATGTGTTTCCCTTATACAGCTATAGTCCAGTTGTGTGAAAAATGAAAAATAAAATGACATGTAACATGGTGTGCATTTGGATTTATCTATTGCAATTTTTCATAATCAGTCACTTGAAATGCACAGGAAATCAAACAACCATTCACTATAATTGATAAATGTCCCATCAATAGTAATTGCTGACCTAATTTGAAAATGTTTTTAAAATCATGTTTCACTGTCAAACTAAATGAAACAATACAGCAGGTACAGTAGCAGTTGTCAGTGAATTTGATAGCTGTGACCTATACTCAATGCAGTTTAAAACTTTCAGTGATCTAGACTGTGCTACATCTTAATGACTAACAACCCTTGCAACCAATTTCAAAAGGCTTTTTTATTATTATTTTTTTAAGCTAAAGCAGATTTGTTTTGGACTGAAGAGCAGTATAGCAGTTAAGCTTTCAGTCAAGTATCTCATGAATGCATGATGTAACAATTAGAATTTAGTGCACTGAAATAGAAAATGCAAAGTGCATCTAAGGAAAATTAGTTTAGAGCAGAAGAAATGGTGCCATGCATTTAGGAACCAGGATTAATCCTTATTTTAATCAGTCTGGTTTAACAAATGTGTCAGTGACTAGTGACTCAGAAAACAAGCTACAATTTTGGGGTTTTTTTCAAGCATCAAAAGTTTGGAGATGAAGCAGTCCAAGTGAAGATAATTCTTGGTAGAGAGACTAAACTGGTTAGAAAAGTCACTTCATGTTATATATTGGTACTGCCTCACACATTGTGTTATTCAGGCATACTTTATGAACATATTATTTTCTCTAAATTTGTCACACCATATAACCTCAGCAGAGGTCGTACAACCGTGGAACATTATTGGAATCCTTATGAAGAACATAACGTGCAAATCAATATTGTTTGATTCCAACCATATTACAGCAAAACATTACAAACAGCAAAGAAACATAGACTGCTGTCCTGATGAATACAGGCAATCAAATCTCACTGGGCCAAATTTATTGTTTGCAGCAAAGGAAGAATGCTGATGTAGAATCTTCTCTGCTTTCCACCTGATGCCTGAGATAAACTAGAACTACTTCTAGATTGGATGAACTACTTCCAGCTTTCAGGCATGCAGTGTATGGAAAAAATGAGTTATAGAGTGCTCCGTATTCTCATGGCTGTATACCTGCTTACTATCCACTGATGGATAATGGTAATTATGTACTGTAAGCCACCGAAGTCCTGATTGTCAGCATTAAATTCTATGTAAACCTTCATCTATGTCTACTTCATAATGTATACTTAAATACATGTACATGTGAAACAGTTGTGTTTTAGAAAAAAAAAAAAGTTAACATAGGCCTATAAGCTTGTCGAAAACTAATCTGAAGTTGTTTTGAGGTGTTTTCTTCACTGAGCACCTGACCATTTGTAAGGAACATTATTGTAAGGAGTTATTCAGCTATGAAGTAGTACTTTATATTTCTCATATGTTCTCTTTTTGTGCATTGTCACAGGTTGCGCAGCATTTTGTTTTGTTACCAATCAGTGTATTTTATAAAATATATATAATATTTCCACATTGCATAAGACAATATGATGCAGATTTACATTGCAATTGTTTTTTTCTACCATTTAATTGTAAATATTATATCTGATTGTATAATTATAATCATTAGGTTTCGTGCATAGTAAGTCAGTTCATGCAGTTGCAATTGTTAAAGATATTTTATCTTGCAGTTGTGAGAAAGTAAGCTGATAAAGGAAGCTTTTATTAAGCTAGTATTAAGCTATTCCCTAAACCTATAATCCAAACACACCAACTCAACATTCTACCATCAAGTGAGAGCAGAATTTTATTGCTGCAAGTTGGGTTCTACTTCATTCGCTTTCCTTAGTTTTTTCGCATCTAACAGCAACAGCACTGGTGCTTACAAAATTAAAGAAATTTACATAGTAGCATAATAAGCCTTATTTAAACATGATCGACTAAATGTGAAATGAAGCAAGGCTATTGCAAATGTAATTACAACTGGCAAACAAATTGTAGATGATCAGAGGTGGGTAGAGTAGCCAAAAAATTTACTCAAGTAAGAGTAGCTGTACTTCAAAATAATATTACTACTATTAAGTAGAAGTAAAACGTAGTCATCCAACATATTACTCAAGTAAGAGTAAAAAAAAGTATTTGGTGAAAAAATACTCAAGTACTGAGTAACTGTTTCATCATAATGTCCAATTTATTATTATTATTATTTTTTTTTTTTTACAAATTATGTAAACAAAATGATAAAATAATGTACAAATTGCGACATTCCAAATAATAAAACAAATGAATAAAACTAAATATCTTTACAAAATAGCAAATTAAGGGACAAGAAACACAAATTTCCTAATATCCCTTTTTTCACAATATAAAGGTTTTGAAATAAATGCATACTGTAGGTAACATATCTGTAATATATGTATATGTACAACAGTGTAAAATATTTCCTGTGTAAGATATACTGTATATTCAGTTGCCCTGCAAATGGCTTAGCAGATAATATAATATCAAAACATGTGTACAAGAGGTCTCACTTTATCATAAACTGTATCCAGCAGAACAAATGTAAGAAACCTATTTTTTTAGCCTCTAGTTTATTGGCTAATTATATGTGTTAAGATTGCAAAATTAAATAAAACAGCTATACTAACCGCGACATGTTTGTTTCACTGCCCCCCCTAAGTGTGGTCATTTGACTCCAAGCGGTTATTGGTTTTGCGGCTGATTGGTCAAACGGAATCATATGATTATGGTTGTTTCACTAATCAGATGTAGCAGTCACGTGGTAGATCCACTGGCTGCATTTCTCTGGCAAAAACAATTAATATCTAAAGTGTCTAATAAATGGTTAGAACAGTGTGTAGCCGAATGTAGCAGATTCTTCTTCACAAATCTACTCAAGTAAAAGTAATAAGTATGGTGCGGTAAAACTACTCATAGAAGTACTTTTTTTTTTTCAAAAAGTTACTTAAGCAAATGTAACAGAGTAAATGTAACTCGTTACTATACACCTCTGTAGATGATAAACAAGGTAATAGTCTCTAAAAGGCAAGGGTGAGGTGATCAGGAAGATGACAAGAATCAAAAACTATAAAACAAGAATAATCAGATTAAGAACACAAAAAATGTAAGGCTTGATGTCATCAACCAAGAATACACTGAGCAGATGCTTTGGACTGAAACAACCGCAAAAAAAAAAAACACAGTGGCTTAAATACACTGACTAATCAAGGGAAGAACTGAAAACAGATGAAAGCAATCATGACACATTAGGAAGCCAACCAATGAAAAGGCCAGGGCGGAGATGAGACATAAACCAAAATGTGCATAGCCATAGAAACAAAGAGACAAAACCCAGAGGCAGCGCCATTAGTGCTGAGATCTGACACGTGCTGAAAACTGCAGCACACTCTCAGAAGTGCAGTACATGCTGAGAAGTAGAATACATGACACTTGCCTCAAAATTGTTTTTTCATCTCTTTATAAATCAGTCTGTGCTTGCTACAGGATGCTGCTTCCTCCTGCGTGTGCTCAAAATGATTAAAGTAAGCATGTGTAGAGTTAATTATGTGGTTAGTACCATGTTTCTTTTTGGAGAAATTCAAAGTAGTCCAGGATAAAACTATTTCGGCTTTTCCATTGCATATATTACACAAAATTAAAGAAAAGGTTTGCAATTTCAAAACTGTCAAAAATGTTTATCTTACATTTTCTAATATACGTGACTTCAAATCCTAATTATACAAATTAAAAACTTAACAAATTAAAGTGTAAGGAGTACTTGCCTGTTTTAAACAATAAACAGAAAAAATTTATAAAGCTAAATTATACGACAGATACTGTAGTTCTGACAGAGTGATCTGACTAGACGAGAGGCATTCCACGAATGGTGAGAAGAGATAGTAACAGCACTGGGATGTTCACACGTGTTCTAGCAATCCTTAATTACACTAAATGTCGGTTGCCAGCATGGGTGAAAGTAGATATTTACAGTCTCTAGTACTGGAAAGAGGGGAGAGCAGCTGCATGCCAAAACTCACATTCAAAACTAGTCACTGTCAGCAAGAAATCAGGGATAACTGATAACAGTATGTCAGCTAAACACTTAAACACTTTGTCTCCTTATCAACTGTTTCTAAGTCATTCCAAATTGCCTCTTAACAATCTGTATTATACAGTATTGTTCACACCTAATGCAAGCTACTAAGCTAACTAGCTGAATTCCAAATCCCTCTCTCACTCCTGATCAATGGCAACACTCTGTGTGTGGAACAAGGGATTCCAATTTACAGTCTACATAATGCAATAGCATTACGTTGTATGCTGTATGGAATTCAACTCCAGAACCCCAAAAGATATTCTAAATAATCCAAATTCAGATAAGTGGAAAAATTAATTAAATCTTTAAAATTTCTCAGGACTATGTATGACCTCCATGGTCTATTCATTCACCATTTCACTACATAGTACCAGTATGAATTCAAAACTACTTTTACCCCTTGTTAATTACACCAAATATAATTTGCCAGCTTAACACTAGTTCCTCCAGTCATAGAAGGATATGTATTGGCAGGGCAAAACTAAACAAACACATCATATTCTGTTGATGATAAATGGTGTTTGTGCATAAAAGTAAAATTTATCCATGAACACATTTTGCCATTTATTCATTTATAAGTACAATCAATGTTGCACAAGATCCAGTTACGTCAGCTATAAACATTTGTTACCTTTCCAGCCTTTCTTTTTTCTCTCTCTTAAAATTATATAGCCTGATCATATAGTTGCTGTTAACTATGTCTGCATATGCAAGATAACAGCCATGGATTTCCTCCAGTCATTTGGTGCTCTGAGTGTACATATTCTCAGAAATGAATCAGTGTGCTGCAATAAATATAAATAGTGAATGCATTATAGCACTATGTGACACTGTGTCTGCAATGGAATAAACAAACTAACATTGTGTCTCAAATTACATACTGTAAATGAGTAATATTTTAGGCTGATTTGCCCAGTCATTTTTTTGTATTAATTTTTTGTCACTATTATAGTGAGGTTTTGAATGTAAAATCTTGTTTAAAAACTTTCTACATACTGTACAGTATACATTTTTCAGATGTTTTTAATATTATTATAGTACTTTTCAATGTACAGTATAGTGATTTTGATTGATTTGAGACAGATCATACTCTATATCATACACTGATATTTATCAGAGTGGTAGTACAATTAAAAACTTTTTTTTTCACAAAATAAATGAATGAATAAATAAATAAATAAATAAATAAATAAAGACATAAAAAAAAAAAAACATGTCTAAGATAGAGCTATGTAGAAATGACAGTGACTGACAGTATATTTTACAACCTGTAACTGAAATGGACTTAATTGGGATCTTTGTCAGAAGTGTATAAAAAATAATGCTTGTCTAATTGACAGATTTTGATGTTGCACATAGAAAAAGGGAGGTTGAGATATTGATCTTCTATTCCATCACTCAACTAGATTTACATTTTTTTCTTGGTATATCTGCATAAAACATTACAGAATCTACTTTCTCTCTCTTACAACACATTTTGTATATATTAAGTTAAAAGAATGTTCTGTATATATATATTTTTTGTATTTCTGTATTTTTGCATCTGTAGCCATGTACCTTATTGGGATTAAATAAAATATTTACAGAGTGTCACATTAATTAACATTTGTCAGTTTGAGTGTACTATTACTGAGCAAAGTGCTAAGGATAATTCACATGTATAGATGAGGATCATGTGATTGATGGTTTGGAAAAACCCACTGGATGTCAACTCATTCCTGCAAAAAATGTCAAAACAAAATCTGTGTGTGTGTGTGTGTGTGTGTGTGTGTGTGTGTGTGTTTCTAGCCACATTTTTTTCCCCGAGGATTTTGACTGTTTGACTGTGCTTCTTTGCTTTTTTCATGCAAAACCCAGCAGCTTTTTTTTGTTTGTTTTTTTTTCCTCAAAAGTAGTCTCTTACATAATATGCTGCTTTCTTTTTTGGCATATGAATATTTTTTCTTTAACACAAAATTTTGTGCTGAGTTATTCAATCTTACTCTCACTCATATACTATACTTTTTTTTTCTGTACAGGGTTGCGGAGGCCACAGTGCTAACCCCTACACCACCAAAATTTGTTTTATTTTATTCATTTTTTTTTTTAGCAGGAGTGAGAGATGCACATTGGTTTAGTGGTTAGTATGTGTGGAGTTTTCATGTTTTCTCCATGCTCGGTGGATTTCCTTTAGGTACTCCCCACTGTCCAAGTCCAACGACATATTTTTGGCGTTGACATATTTGGTGTTTCCAATTTGCCCTTTACAAATGGAAAGACAACCTTACACATAGCTCCCAGATGAGTGTCACACCTTTTACACTTGGTTTGATGTGGACAACACAGCATCTTCTATGTGTCTACATGTGGGTGTGATGCTGCCAGAATGACCTTAACAATAGCCAGGATGTGACGGTCTTTCAAAAGGGTCAATCCCAAAAAGCTCCAGGTCTTGATGGCATCCAAGTCCAGGCCCTCAGGGCATTCACTGATCGTTGGCAGAGCCGTTTGCCAATCTCTTCAATCTCTCCATGAGTCACTCTGTAGTCCCTACCTCCTTCAAGTTCAAAATCATTTCTGTCCCGAAGAACTCAGTGGCCTCCTGTTTAAACAGCTACTGCCCTGTTGCACTGGCATAAGTCATTATAAAAGTGCTTTGACTGATGAATCAAAACCTTTCGCTGGTCCTCCCATCCTGACACCTGCATACAAACCAAAGAGGACCACAAAAAATGCTATCTGCTTGGCAGTACACACCATGCTTACCCAAACAAAGATACCACACATGTAAGAATTGTCTTTATTTATGATACTTACTTCAGAATTCAACACCACTGTCTCATCTGTGCTCATTCTCTGCGCTCGCTAATCTTGGGCTGGAAACCCCCATCTGCAGCTGGATTTTTGATTTCCATTTTGAATTCCTTGAAATCCTTGATGGATTTTTTTCGGCAGACCCTATATTAATTCAATTCACTTCAATTTTATTTGTACAGTGCTTTTAACAATAGTCGTTGTTGCAAAGCAGCTTTATAGAATCAAAAGAAACTTATGGAAATGTATATGAAATGTGAGAAAATGTGTATGAATCAAAATGATCAGATTGTCTCTGATGAACAAGCTGAGGGTGACGATGGCAAGTAAAAACTGATTGAGATGGCAATAGGAAGAAACCAGACAGGGAACCCAACCTCAGTCATGCTAAGTGTTGGAAGGCAGCTGGAAGTTCAATTCAATAGATGATGTCCAGTTCTTTATTGGAGGTTCTGAATTGTTGAGTGTCAGCAGTTACAAGGCTGAATGCATCAGTCGAGGCCAGGACTGTCTTCATGGAAAAGTGGAACCGTCCCCAGTCACCACACACATCCCAAGCAGACCACACGGGGTCTCAAGTGATGAGATCTCCAACCAGAAGCATGGCACCAGAATGAGTCAGACTGGTCCAGAGGGCAGAGGGGGTCTGGTTCACTGGCAGCTCAGGAGCAGCATGTGTAGCTCGACGGCGGGAGACAGGGAGAGGCAGAGAGAGAGAGAGAGAGAGAGAGAGAGAAGAGAAGAGAAGAGAAGAGAAGAGAAGAAGAGATAACATTTAGGTATGGTCACAGTCACATAATGTATAAAGTGAATGTATATTCAGTGCAGAGTGCAAACAGGGACTCCAGCATGACTAAGACAGCATAACTAAAATGGATAGTCAGAAGGAAACACAGACATGACGGCTCCCTGGGAAGTAAAGCAACCAGTCACTCCAGTGTCAACAAACTTGAGTGATCAATGAGAGTGGGGAAGTATGATCATTATAATACTCTGTCAATGAGTCCCCCAGATCTGCTCTTTTACCTAAGGCAAATCTATTCACAAAAATGCTTGTCTAAATAAATAGGTTTTTAGCCTAGACTTAAACATTGAGACTATGACTGAGTCACAAACATTAACTGTGGAAGGCTATAACATAATTTTGCGGTTTTGTAAGAAAGGGCTCTGCCCTCTGCTGTAATTATCATAATACGTGGTACTGACAAGCAGCCTGCATCCTTTGATCGAAGTAGGTGTGGCAGATTCTAAAAAAAAAAGTTCACTTGGCTACTGAGGTGCAAGACGATTTAATGCTTTATAGGTCAAAAGTAGTACTTTAAAATCAATGCGAAATTTCACTGGGAGCCAATGCAGTGTGGATAAGATAGGGGTGATGTGCTTGTATCTTCTGGTTCTAGTGAGGACTCTCACTGCTGAATTCTGGAATAACTGGAGCTTGTTTATGCACCTAGTTGAACATCCAGACAGGTAGGTGTTACAATAATCAAACCTAGAAGTGATGAAAGCATGAACTAATCTTCCTACATTGTTTTTGACAATATATTCCTTATCTTGCTAATGTTTCTGAGATGAAAGAGTGCTATCTTATTCATATTATCTATATAAGCTTCAAATTACATCTAGCTGCATGTGCTCCTAGTACCAGTACTTCTATCTTGTCAGGATTAAGGAGAACATAGTTAATTCAGAACATCCAGTCTCTTATGTCCTTCACACATTGCTCAAATTTATTAAGCTGGCCTTTCTCATCTGGCTTTGCTGAGACATTTAACTGTGTCTCATTAGCTTAACATTGGAAACTAATACCATGTTTATGAATTATGTTGCCCAGAGGAAGTATGTAAAGCAAATACATCAGTGGGCCTAAAACCGGACCCTGTGGAACACCAAACTTTATTTGAGAATATGTGGAATAGTCACTATTTAACCCTGATCAGTCAAATAGGATCTGAGGAGGAGACGGCCATTCGCTTATTTCCTATTACATTTTCTAATATATTAAGAAGAAAACTAGGATCAGTGGTGTCAAAAGCTGCACCAAGGTCAAGTAACACGAGCAGGGAGACGAAACCCTGAACAGAGGCCAGTAGGAGATCATTTACTACTTTAATAAGAACTGTATCTGTGCTATGATGAGGCTATTCCTATGTACAGTACAAATGAAAATAGCTGCTGCATTACTACCTTTTCCAGGATCTTATAGATAAAAGAGGGGTTTGATATTGGGCTTAGTTGGACATCTGGAGATAGACAGCTAGTTGGGCACGGTCAGGTTTATTAATTAGTAGCGTACAGCTCCTGTCCAACAACCGTCCACATGGCTGCACCAAATACTGTAACTGCTCAGTGCCCTCAAGTACTCAGAAAAGCACAGGTCCAATATCATTATTAAGATAAGTTTGTGCTGATGACACAACCATCCAAGGTCTCATCACAGACAACAATGGGATGGCCTATAGACAGAAAGTGAAGTCATTAACAAGATGGTGCCAGGACAGCAATGTCTCTTTTAAAGTTAGCAAAACAGAAGAGACGATTGTTAGCTACAGGAGAAAGTGGATGGATGCCTCTCTATTTACACTGGTGATGCCATGGTTAAAAGAGTCAGCAGCTTCAAGTTTTTCAGTGTGCACATTACCAATTACTCTTCCTAGCCATTATACCCAGACACAATTGTTAAGAAAGCACACCAGCACCTCTATTTTCTGAGGAGATTGAGAAAATTTGGCATGAATGTGAACATTCTTACAAACTTCTACAGGGACATCATTGAGTGCCTACTGAGATACTGCACCACAGTCTGGTATGGAGAGAAACTTTCTCGCAAGGGAGT